>OZ019950.1:6619221-6896721 GCA_963970385.1 Theonella swinhoei
ATACATGATAATATCATGTAGTAAGGGGGTTATGCATGTTGATGCCTTCATCTCCTGCTTTGTTGCAAAGGTGCTTCCTTGTTTCAGCACTTCAATTTAACTGTGATCCTATGTATACTTCATGCATACCCTGTTGTTTGCATGGGATTATCATTTATCATAAAGATATTGATGGCTCTGGAATATGACTTTGATTGTTTACTTAGCTTAGTGAAGGAATATGTTATAAGTGTCTGTGATGTTCATTTACGGGACTCGGTATGAGATACCTTCATTCCAGACTGGACAGATAGCACCATTTGTGTGTGGTGTGCCTATTATATCAACATTGTTATTGCTAACTGTGGATGTAGCACTTAAAAACAGATTGTCTCCGGGGATTTATTAGGGCAGGCATGTGTATGCCCCTACCTTGATGACGTTAATGGAATGTGTATGCAAATGAAGAAACCTAGAAAGGTGGGACAGAGCAATAGACTTAAGATGGTTTCTTTTGTCTGTGCCATGACAAAATATTGACCAAGCTAGAGCAGTTGTGGTTTCGAATAAAGATATTCATTCACCACAAACCCTAAATATGTTTACATGTAGATTGCCAGACTGCAATCATTCATGGAGAATTAAACTCCAGCTACAGAGTCTGAAGAAACCAAGTTTTCATGCACACATTAATTTTACTCTATACAAACTAAGGGAATAAATGACCACTACTAAACACTAAACCTCTGTATAGTAAGTCACAAAATGTCATCTGTAAAAGTCACATCATTCCAAACATCAGAGCCACCAGTCCTGGTAGTAACACTCCACAAATTGTGTTCACTGTCACTGCTTCTTGGCTTCCCCCTAACAGACAAATACATTGTAGCAGTGTGTGTGCATGTTAGAGGGATGTAAGTGTTGCAAAAGTGATGGATTGAGCCATTGATATAGACAGTCACATATGGTCCTCTATACCTCATAACATAGGCTCACTTTGCTCCCTCAAATACTTACGCTGAACTCTGACAGTTATGTTGGCAGCATTAGACCCCACCTCATTACTGGCCTCACATTCATACAGTCCACCTCCATCCTCTGATATATCCATCCTGGTCAAGGAGGTGGAGGTAGTACTATTCTCTATTGAGATGAGTGGGTCAGAGGTGAGGAGTACACTGCCATTGTGTCTCCATGTGACTGTGTCTGGTGGGGGAATTCCCTCCAAGAAGCAGGCGATCTGGAGCTCACTGCCGAGGGGAACAAGGGCTAAATCCTCACTGTCTGCAGTCACATCAGGAGCAACTGGAGGGAGAGAGGAGAGAGGGAGAGGGATGGAAGGAGAGGGAAGAAGTTTGGCTGCACTATCACACACACACACATTTTATAATGACATCTGCAGTACTGTTCATTGTTTCCCCATCATCAGATATGGCTACACACGTGTATACTCCTGCTGCATCACGTTGGATGTCCTCTATCTCAAGGTCTCTGCTAATAGAGGCCACCCCTCTCTGGGGGTTGAGCCAATGTACACTGGGAAGTGGTCCTGAGTTAGATGCATCACAATCCAAGTCCAGATCACCTCCTTCATTGACAGTAGTCTCTCCAGTGATAATGGGAGGCCGGAAAACTGCATAGGAACAAGTGCTAATATCAACACTGCTAAATCAATTCTATGATCATCTTGAACAATGATTGTGGCAATGAAGTTGTTTATGAGTTGTTGTTTATATAGACTACATGATTTGTATCTTAAGGTATGCACAATAACATATGCAATATTAATAAATACATATAGCTTTTGACAAATGCAATTGAGATGAGCACAATATAACTCTTGTAGGATTTACTTTGGAAGACAACCAGTGCCTGAGTTGAACCTGATGAACTGGAGCATCGCAGAGTAGGGTTGACATTAGGAACGAACACGTTCTCTGTTTCAAACAGTACCAGTACACCATCCACTGTCCTCCCCTTGGATGGATCAATGTTAGAGCCTTGTAGCTGGAACATAGCATCAGTATCCAGTTCTCCATTTATTATACACTCTACACACACTGTCCCAGGTGGTATTTCAATTGTTCCAGCTCCCGTTGAAAGTGACACGTTAGCTGTACAGTCATCTGGTCCAAGGTCCTGGGAGTGAACTAGTAAAAACACCAAAAGACATGTGTATAAGCTCTGGTTAAGCAGCTCACAGAATTTGTATGCTAGCTAGTGACATTTCTTGCACAATATCAGAAGAGACTGCGAATGGATGCGGCGTATGCTGCCGACTACTTGAGTCCATACGTGTATAGATACATGACAACGTGCAACTCACCACCACCACACAAAAGTGACCATCCCAGCATAGAAATTAGAAGCAGATGCGATGTCCAGTGAAGAACTTGCATGTTATTGAGTTGACAAGCTTACCAACGGCCTACGAATGTCATTACAGTGCAAGTGAGCCCCACCCCCTTCCTCGTCTATATCATGCGCGCGTGCGCAATGTATCTGTTTCAGTAATTAGTACAATATGGACACAATAATATTGTGCTGTAGATTTATCATCAAAATTGACTAGGTAGGCTGTAGGGGAGGCCTGTCCTGTCCAGTCCCTTCACTGGGGTTGACTATGGTGAGGACACCCTTGGTGACCACATGCCATGATGTTGGAGGTCCTTCAGCCATCCCATCACTGGAGGTGGCTGTGGTCTCATGGCCTGCTCCACTACTGCACAGAGACAAGGTGTATAGCATGCAGATGTATGTTGGTATGCCTAATTAATATAGAGAGCTACAGCTAGAGAATGGTGTCCAATTTAGTTGTATGCAATATGTAGTCACCTCTGTATTTCACGAGGAGGAACATTCTGTACCACTTCATAGTCATATGACATGTCCTGACCAGTGTCTGGACTGCTGCCCCCTACCACATCACTTGGAGTCTCATATATGACAACTCCATGACTGGGTGGAGATGGAGGGACCATTTATCAGGGTTTCATAATATTTCAGTGCCTGTATCTTCTATAGTTCATCTACTAGGGGAGGCAGGGTGAAGCTCTCCCCAAGTAGCACAGCTTGCCCAGGACATTGACTCCACATGTTTAATATGCCACTGGAGGCCATGCCCCTTAATGTCACTTCCCCCCAAATACTTTTTTCTAGATCAATCATATCAGTCACCCCATACCCTGTATCCCATACCCCATACTCCATACCTCATACCTCTGTACTGCATTATATGCTGGGTTGGAAGTGGTGAGGACTTCTTTATTAGCTCCATATGCCACATTTGTACTGGTGTTGGGGCCACTGGTTGCCACTGTATCAATTGGTATGTCATAGATGACATCTCCAGGACTGTGATGTGTATAGAGATAGCAGTAATGATCAGCAGACTGACAGACAGATAGACAGACAGACAGACAAACAGACGGACGGACGGACGGACTGACTGACTCACAGACAGAGATAACTCACACAATTGGATTCAGTTCTTTCACTGAACAGAGGTGAGTGCCTAAATGTGCAAAATGAAGTAAAACCACGCGTGCATGTGCACACCCACACACCCACACACCTTTTGAGTGTCTCCAAACCACCACACCCACCACTACCACACACAGTGGTAGTAGTAACACTCCACATATTGTGCCTGCTATTACTGCTGCCCCTGCTTTACCACTACCTACAAAGTCAATGTGGTGGGTCAACATTAGTCTCGCAAGCCAGAACTTCCCACGTGAGGGTCTGGCTTGCAAGACTAGGTCAACATGTCGTGAGGTACCATCTGAAGGTGGTCTAATAGGAGACACTGGCAAACTGAAACTCATTTTTATTATTACACTTTAAGTTCCAGTCACTGGAATATTTATTGCTATTTCTCTAAACTTGCAGCAAGTGATTCCCTCTATACAGTTCCTCTAGAGTTTAGGAGGTGAGCTATATAGTCTAATGACAGTGACTCCTGATCAATTCATTGCAGCTGGATGTAGGCTGTATCTCCAATAATTATTAACTACATAGGTAGGGTTCATTCAGGCGTGTTCTGCAATGCTGAGCATTTCAAACATGTCCTAGGTATACACAAATAAGGCTGTCAGTCCATGATCTGTATCTTATCTCATAATGTTCTACATTCCTCAATAGACTGCAGTTCAGTGTGGCAGGAGCTAACCTACTCAGTGCATGGGATGTGATATGTATGTACCATCTGATGGTGGGCCTTCAATACTGAGTGTGAAGGTAGCAGACACTCCATTAGCAGTACATATGTACACACCACTATCTCCCTCGTCTGCTGCCACAATCTCCAAGACACCTGTGGAGAACGAAGGAAGGAGGGAAGGAGGGTGAGAGAGAGGGACCAGAGGTGAGAGAGGGAGGAAGTTACAATGCAGTTACAACATAGACACACACACACACACACACACACACACACACACACACACACACACACACACACACACACACACACACACACACACACACACACACACACACCATTGTTAACTTGTGCTCCATCAGGTAGTGGGATGCCTCCCTCCCTACTCCAGGTATAGGTAATATCAGTGGTCTCTTTTGACTCCTGAGTACAAGTGAGACGGACTGTAGTCCCTGACTCCACTGTCATATTCTGGGGTGGACCTTCTACCTCCACATTACCTGAGAGAGGGAGGGAGGGAGAGGGAGGGAGGGAGGTGATGGAGGGAAGGAGGGAGGGAGGATGGAGGTACATACACCTGTCATGTGTCCTCTCTCACTGACACAGAAGACACTCACCAAATGTACTGAACATGGCAGGAGTACTGAAATCAGATAGTCCATTGAAGTTCACAGACAGTACTCTGACGTCATAGCTTGTCAGAGGCTCCAGATTTGACAGAGTTTGTGTTGTTACAGTTGCAGTAAGATTGAACATCATCACATTGTCATCTTCCCAATCTTCAACACGTCTCTTTACTTCAAGTCTGTACATAGTTGAAAAACCACCTAGTAGAGAGAGAGAGAGAGAGAGAGAGAGAGAGAGAGAGAGAGAGAGTGAGAGAGAGAGAGAGAGGGAAGGGGGGGAGAGGTTTCCCAAACAATTCCTGTGATACAATCCTGCACTATCTACACAAAAGGAGATCTGGAATAGAGACCACATCGTTACCAGGGTTGGTCCAGGAGACAATGGCAGAGGTGTTAGTGATACCAGAGACAGTAGGTGTGGCTGGGACCTGTGGTGGTCCAACAGGAAGGGTAGTCACCTCCACCATGGCTGGAGCACTCTCACGCTCCCTGTCATCATCCATGTCATCAATGTATGTCATCCATTTCAGCCCCTCAAACTCATGTAGCTACTATACAGTTGACATGCACCAGCTAATTGACAGCTGCTCAGCTCTGAGGGGGAGTGGGGGTACACACACCCAGCTAGTAGTACAGCTGGAAAATAAACAATCATGTCCATATCCATGACGACAAAATATCAATATTTGGTATTGGCCACAACACATACAATGTTCCAGCTGCACAACTAGGGCATCTCCCTCACACTCATCCCCAAACATACACACACCTCAACCTTCACCAGCGAGGTTAAAATTAATTTAATACTGCGGCATTGTAGAGTGAAGATAGAGTTAACAAGTGTAAAAACATTTTCACTAAAATGTTGAAGGATGTAGGGATTGAAGTGCCAAAAAGTATAGAAACAAGGTCAAAGTACACCATGCATGCAGGGGATGATAGCATGCAACAATCATAACATGCGTAACCCCTTTTAGCATTTACAGATGTAGGGATATGGGGTTACGCATGTTATGATTGTTGCATGCTATCATCCCCTGCATGCATGGTGTACTTTGACCTTGTTTCTATACTTTTTGGCACTTCAATCCCTACATCCTTCAACATTTTAGTGAAAATGTTTTTACACTTGTTTCACTGTTTTTTTTACTGTGTGTAGCAACACATATAAACCTACTGACTTTCGTGCAGAGTTCTACCTCCCGTCCATACCTATAAGCAGGATAGTAGCAACTTTCAGTGACTCCTATAATCATGTCTTGTACGAATATTGCCTACTGAGTACAACAGCGGGTCCAGTTGCCTGTAACAGTAAAGAAACGGAGCAACGTAGCCAAAAAAGACAACACAGCGCTCGAAACAGCGGCAGCTCGACGGACACAAAGTCTGCATCATTAGTATCTATGCTAGTGCACAAAACTAACTTCACGTGTTCGGCACGTGAGCAAACAAGAAAATGGCGTCTAAAACTAACACTTGTAAGGTTGCAGACCCGGAGTTTGACGGTTTTGAGAGAAGGTATGTAGATTTTGTGCATCAAGGATCATGTACGCTCCAGTATAAATGATTTTCGTGAAAGAATTAGAGCGATTACTAACCCCAGTTTCGCGGTAGGCCGTTTGAACTGAATTAGAAAGAAGAAGAAGAAGAAGAAGATGATGAACAATCCGGGTTTTTACAAATTTCCGAGATTCACTGTAGCTGTATATTTTACGTACTTTGAGAGTATTAAAGTGTATAGAAGCACTCTCAGAGCATGTAGTTTGTCTGAAAAGGCTGAAAACATCCGCGTTCGGGAGTTCTGAGCCGTTACTTTTGTATGTGGCTAATGGGCGTGTCGGCGCCATCCCTACATATAGAGTCTACCGACTCTATGATACCCCATGAAACTGACATCTGTTTCCTATATGTGTACATACACCAGTTTTCCTAAATACCTTCTTTCACTACTCACATAGAGAGTGGTACAACTAAGATGGAGTCCTTCAGTAATGGGATATTATGTGTTATCTTCACTACATGTACATATGTGTATACAGTTGATATACAGTTCACCTGCCATGACACTGAGATTTCTGTTGAACTAACGTTAGTAGCAGTGAGCTCCTGAACTGCTGGGAGACCTACAGCAAGGAAGAAGGGAGAGAGATGGGACATCGACCATCAGGCACAAGAGAGGAGGGAGAGGGGGGAGACAAAATACGCTCTATCTGTGATGCCACAGGTGCAAAGGTCATAAACACATGTAGGATGAGGGAGAGCATTGGGTGAGGCTAATACAAGAGCTATATACTCTGAAGATGGAGGGGAGGGAGAGAGAGAAAGAGGGAGAGGGAGAGGGAGAGAGAGGGCTTACGCATGGAGTCTGTCATTCCCATGGTCTCATCAGGCTGTCCCTCCAGACCCACTGCATTCCTGACAAACAGTCTCACAGTATAGTTGGTGAATGGTAGTAGCCCAGTAAGTGTGAAGGTAGTAGTGTTTTCATCTCCATTGAAAGTATATGGGAAGGTGTGTTCTCTCCCAGTGGCCTGTACTCTAAATGAGGCAATATCACTAAATCCATTGAAGGTAGGGTTAGTCCATGAGATGGACAGAGTTGTGGTAGTCTGTCCTGTTACTTCAAGATTAGTGGGAGGACCAGGAGGTACTGGTGAGGGAGAGGGGGGAGAGAGAAATAACACTCATGTGATGAGCTGAGAAATGACTCTGTTGGTTATAACCTCTTCTATGCAATGGTCTCATGTTATGTCAACTGTGCAATTCTACCACGATGTGTTTACAGCACGATATGATGTGTTTACAGTTATACGTGGGACAACCTGAATAAGGTTTCCTTCACAAAGATATGTAGTATCATAATATCCAGTCATAATATAGTAGTCTCTGGAGAGTGGAGAATGGGGATTGTCTCAGAGGTCTGTGGACTGCTCTAATACTACTTATTGTTCACTGCATGGGCAGATCAAAGACACTGTATGTGCTTTATATTGCAGTAAGCATGCATTACTGCTATAATGGATGTCCATTATGACAACCAAAGCTATGGATCTTGAATATGTGCAATGTACACTGTAAGGTGGACACTAGGTTCACATTATGTGATTTATGGCATGAGGGGTGTGGTCAAATTGCCTGATAAACACGAGGCATACTTTAACCAATACATATGAAGTGTAGCCATTATTACCGGAGTGATGTAGGGATCATATGGTAAGCCATTGATATATAGAGACAGGCAGACCTCTAACACACAACATGAGGCTCACTTGTTCCCTCCAACTACTTACATTGAACTCTGACAGTTGTGTTGGCAGCATTAGACCCCACCTCATTACTGGCCTCACATTCATACAGTCCACCTCCATCCTCTGATATATCCATCCTGGTCAAGGAGGTGGAGGTAGTACTATTCTCTATTGAGATGAGTGGGTCAGAGGTGAGGAGTACACTGCCATTGTGTCTCCATGTGACGGTGTCTGGTGGGGGAATTCCCTCCAAGGAGCAGGAGATCTGGAGCTCACTGCCGAGGGGAACAAGGACTAAATCCTCACTGTCTGCAGTCACATCAGGAGCAACTGGAGGGAGAGTGGGAGAGGGATGGAAGGAGAGCACCACACACATCATTAGTTCCCTAAATGTGTTAACTTTCACAATTTCCATCACACAACATACACACTAGTCCCTGTGGTAAGAGGGATGTGAATGTTTACTCTGTGCTGTATGGCTTGTGTGACATGTGCAGTAAGTATGTATGTGAATTTGAAGGAAACACAGCCAGTGGTAGGGTCACTGTCAGAGTCAAGGTCACTACAATGTGTGTCCATATTACAAATGTGGTATTGTGGTATTGTTGAGTAGCTAGGTCAACAAGGGGAGCAGAATAAGACTGTGTTAGGAGAGGAGGAGAGGAGGAGAGGAGAAGGGAGGGAGGTAAGGTGTTATGTAACCTCCCACACCCAATGTCATTACTTGTGCACAATGCATTCCATTCTTCCACAGGAATTGCTCAGTTGATACTACACTCACCAGGCCTCCACACACAGTGAGGTCACACACTTATTACATGAAAAAAGGTGTGAGCAGAGCAAACTAGGCAAATGGCTGACAGCTGTTTCGGGCTGGTTGGCCCTCATCAGCGCCGTGTATATACACGTAGCTGCTCTGCGACGGCCTAGACTGTACATGTACTCCTATTCACCTGTTATACAACAGTCTAGTGTTTAATAAAGTGTCCATTACATTATACAATGTATATATACAGCTTCTCCCTCTCCTCACTCACATTGTACAATGACATTTGCAGTACTGTTCAAGATTTCCCCATCATTAGATGTGGCTACACATGTGTATACTCCTGCTGCATCACGTTGGATGTCCTCTATCTCAAGGTCTCTGTTATTAGAGGCCTCCACTCCCTGAGGGTTGAGCCACCGTACACTGGGAAGTGGTGCTGAGTTAGATGCATCACAATCTAAGTCCAGATCACCTCCTTCATTGACAGTAGTCTCCCCAGTGATAATGGGAGGCCGGAAAACTGCAGAGGAACAAGTGCTAATATCAACACTGCTAAATCATGTCAAGTGTAGGACTTACTGACGAAGATAACCAGTGCCTGAATAGAACCTGATGAACTGAAACATCGCAGGTTAGGGTTGACATTAGGAACAAACACATTCTCTGTTTCAAACAGTACCAGTACACCATCCACTGTCCTCCCCTTGGATGGATCAATGTTAGAGCCTTGTATCTGGAACTGAGCATCAGTATCCAGTTCTCCATTCATTATACACTCTACACACACTGTCCCAGGTGGTATGTCAATTGTTCCAGCTCCCGTTGAAAGTGACACGTTAGCTGTACAGTCCTCTGGTCCAAGGTCCTGGGAGTGAACTAGTAAAACACAAAAAGACATGTGTATAAGCTCTGGTTAAGCAGCTCACAGAATTTGTATGCTACCTAGTGACATTTCTTGTACAATATCTGAAGAGACTGCGAACGGATGTGGCGTATGCTGCCGACTACCTGAGTCCATACGTGTGTACTACGTACATGACTACGTGCAACTCACCACCACCACACCATCCCAGTATAGAAATTAGAAGCAGATGCGATGTCCAGTGAAGAACTTGCATGTTATTGAGTTGACAAGCTTACCAACGGCCTACGAATGTCATTAACAGTGCAAGTGAGCCCCACCCCCTTCCTCGTCTATATCATGCGCGCGCGCGCAATGTATCTGTTTCAGTAATTAGTACAATATGGACACAATTGTGCTGTTATGGTTATCAAAATTGACTAGGTAGGCTGTAGGGGAGGGCTGTCCTGTCCAGTTCCTTCACTGGGGTTGACTATGGTGAGGACACCCCTGGTGACCACCTGCCATGATGTTGGAGGTCCTTCAGCCATCCCATCACTGGAGGTGGCCATGGTCTCATGGTCTGCTCCACTACTGCACAGAGACAAGGTGTATAGCATGCAGATGTATGTTGGTATGCGTAATTAATATAGATAGCTGCAGGTAGAGAATGGTGTTGTATGCAATATTAGTCACCTCTGTAGTTTCTTGGGAGGAACATTCTGTACCACCTCATATGACATGTCCTGATCAGTGTCTGGACTGTTGTCCCCTACCACATCACTTGGTGTCTCATATATGACATCTCCAGGTCTGTGTGGAGGTGGAGGGATCATTTACCATTGACCATTAGGGTTTCATCATAGAATTAATATTTCAGTGCCTCATCCATATAGTAGGGGGCAAGGTGAAGCTCTCCCCAAGCAGCACAGCTTGCCCCCAAGGACATTGACTAAAATTACAACATAAATATAACATTTTTAATATGCAGTAATTGGAATACCACTGTAGGCCATGTCTAAATGTTTTGTGCACATCATTTCACCCCAAATAATTTTTCTAGATGAAACCCTGCAGCCACTGCATACCCTACACCACATACCCCATACCCCATACCCCATACCTCTGTACTACATTATATGCTGGGTTGGAAGTGGTGAGGACTTCTTTATTAGCTCCATAAGCCACATTTGCACTGGTGTTGGGGCCACTAGTTGCCACTGTATTAATTGGTATGTCATAGATGACATCTCCAGGACTGTGATGTGTATAGAGATAACAGTACCGATCAGCAGACAGACAGACAGACAGACAGACAGACAGACAGACAGACAGACAGACAGACTGACACAGAGAAATAATTAACTCACGCAATTGGATTCAGTTCTTTATCCATTGAATGGAAGTGACTGCCTGTATAATATAAATATGCAAAAATAACACACACACACACACACACACACACACACACACACACACACACACACACACACACACACACACACACACACACACACACACACACACACACACACACACACACACACACGCACACGCACGCACCTTTCACATGTTTCAAGTGTCTCCAAGCTGCCACACCCACTACCACACCCACCACCACACACAGTAGTAGTAACACTCCACATATTGTGCCTGCTATTACTGCTGCCCAACCAGTACCTACATTAATGAGAGTCAGTGTGGTGGGTCAACATGCCATGTGGTACTGTCTGAAGGCAGTCTAATAAACTGGAGGAGAGAAACTCATGTTTATTACACTGTAAGTTCCAGTCACAGGAATATTTATTGCTATTGCTTGAAACCTGCAGCAGGTGATTCACTCTACCTCTAGAGCTTTTAGAGGTGAGCCAGTCTAATGACAGTGACTCCTGATCAATTCACTGCAGGCTGTATATATATCTCAGATTTCCAATAACTATTAACTACATAGGTAAGATTCACTCAGGCGTGTTCTCCAAAGCCAAGCATTTCAAACATGTACTAGGATATGCACAAATAAAGCTGCCAGTCTATGATCTGCATCATTTCTCAATAGACTGCAGTTCAGTGTGGCAGGAGCTAGCCTACTTAGTGCATGGGAAGTGATATGTATGTACCATCTGATGGTGAGCCTTCAATAGTGAGTGTGAAGGTAGCAGACACTCCATTAGCAGTACATATGTACACACCACTATCTCCCTCGTCTGCTGCCACAATCTCCAAGACACCTGTGGAGAATGGAAGGAGAGAAAGGAAAGAGAGAAACAGAGGTGAGATTGCAATGGAGAGTATGTTATGGTCATACAACCTGGACACACACCCACACCCACACCCACACCCACACACCCACACACACACACACACACACCATTGTTAACTTGTACTCCATCAGGTAGAGGGATGCCTCCCTCCCTACTCCAGGTATAGGTAATATCAGTGGTCTCTTTTGACTCCTGAGTACAAGTGAGACGGACTGTAGTCCCTGACTCCACTGTCATATTCTGGAGTGGACCATCTACCTTCACATTACCTGGGAGAGGGAGGAGGGAGTTGAGGCAGGGAGGGAGGCAGGGAGGGAGGCAGAGAGGGAGGGGAGGGAGGGAGGTACACTCATCTCAATATGCAGTACACTGTCATGTGTCCTCTGTCACTGACTCTAAAGACACTCACCAAATGTACTGAACATGGCAGGAGTACTGAAATCAGATGGTCCATTGAAGTTCACAGACAATACTCTGACATCATAGCTTGTCAGAGGCTCCACATTTGACAGAGTTTGTGTTGTTACAGTTGCAGTAAGATTGAACATCTTCACATTGTCATCTTCCCAATCTTCAACACGTCTCTTTACTTCAAGTCTGTACATAGTTGGAAAACCACCTGGGTGGGAGAGAGGGAGGGAGGGTAGGAGAGAGGGAGGGAGGGTAGGACAGAGGGAAAGGGAGATAGAAGGAGGGAGACAGAGGTTTCACAAACAACAATTCCTCCTCCACTATCTACACAAACAAGAGTAGACCACATCATTACCAGGGTTGGTCCAGGAGACAGTGGCAGAGGTGTTAGTGATACCAAAGACAGTAGGTGTGGCTGGGACCTGTGGTGGTCCAACAGGAAGGGTAGTCACCTCCACCATGGCTGGAGCACTCTCACGCTCCCTGTCATCATCCATGTCATCAATGTTGAATGCTGTTATGGACAACCTGAGACACAACAGACACTTCATTACATTGGAACCTCTCTAGTTTGGGGCTTGGGAAATAGATGGAAGTGTCTTGATTTCGGGGACAGTAAAAGGTGTCCTGTCTCACATTCACTGAGTCAATACTACATCACTGTGTGTGTGTGTGTGTGTGTGTGTGTGTGTGTGTGTGTGTGTGTGTGTGTGTGTGTGTGTGTGTGTGTGTGTGTGTGTGTGTGTGTGTGTGTGTGTGTGTGTGTGTGTGTGTGTGTGTGTGTGTGTGTGTGTGTGTGTGTGTGTGTGTGTGTGTGTGTGTGTGTGTGTGTGTGTGTGTGTGTGTCTCACTGGTATGTGGTGTTCTGCTCAAGGCCCTCAAAACGGAAACTGAAAGTATCTTTATCTAGATGTGCTTTCTTTACAGGAGATATCCCACCAGTGATGGAGATATGATATCCATTCAGAGGACGACCTGTAGACAGGAGTGAGTGGGAGGGTGGGTGTGAGGTTGAGGGTGTGAAGGAAGAAGTGAGGGTGAGGGGGATGGGGAAGGAGGTCTGAGTACAGCCCTTACCTCCATTTATCTGAGGCTCTGTCCAGGAGGCAATGATGGTGAAAGGGTCAGGACTGATACCAATGAAGTCACCTGGCATACTGGGAGCTGTGTGGAATGGAACAGAGACACAGTGTAGCCCACCAAGTACAATCCTTCCCTACTAACTTACGGTCAATATTTGTTGCCTGTACCACTTGACCAGAGACTCCAGGTCCAGCAGTATTAATAGCCACAACAGTAATGGTGTACACAGCTCCCATCTTCAGATCAGTCAATAAGAATGTAGTGGTGGTAGAGTTCAGAGTCTCATCTTCTGTGTCTCCATCAGTTGTGAAGGTTAGTTGATAGTTATCAACTGGAGCAGTGGTGTCCATGTTGAATGATGGCTCCTGTGATGTGTGTGTGTGTGTGTGTGTGTGTGTGTGTGTGTGTGTGTGTGTGTGTGTGTGTGTGTGTGTGTGTGTGTGTGTGTGTGTGTGTGTGTGTGTGTGTGTGTGTGTGTGTGTGTGTGTGTGTGTGTGTGTGTGTGTGTGTGTGTGTGTGTGTGTGTGTGTGTGTGTGTGTGTGTGTGTGTGTGTGTGTGTGTGTGTGTGTGTGTGTGTGTGTGTGTGTATTTCCATGTTCAGTAGTTCATGTTTTGCTGTTGTACACCATACTAAATTTCACCTGCCATGACACTGAGATTTCGGTTGAACTAATGTTAGTAGCAGAGAGATCCTCAACTGCTGGGAGACCTGTAGCAAGAAAGACAAGGAGAATGAGGCTGATCTATTATCACATACGATACTAGAAACAGCTAGTTAATCTGAGGACAAAGGGAGAGGGACTAAGACAGTGCTCATAACTTACGCATGGAGTCTGTCATTCCCGTGGTCTCAGCAGGCTGTCCCTCCAGACCCACTGCATTCCTGACAAACAGTCTCACAGTATAGTTGGTGAATGGTAGTAGCCCAGTAAGTGTGAAGGTAGTAGTGTCTTCATCTCCATTAAAAGTATATGGGAAGGTGTTTCCTCTCTCAGTGGCCTGTACTCTAAATGAGGCAGTATCACTAAATCCATTGAAGGTAGGGTTAGTCCATGAGATGGACAGAGTTGTGGTAGTCTGTCCTGTTACTAGAAGATTAGTGGGAGGACCAGGAGGTACTGGGGAGAGGGAGAAGGGGGAGGAGAGAAATAACACTCATGTGATGGGCTGAAAAATGACTCTGTTGATTATAACCTCTTCTATGCAATGGTCTCATGTTATGTCAACTGTGCAATTCTACCACGATGTGTTTACAGCACGATATGATGTGTTTACAGTTACAGTGTGGGACAACCTGAAGGTTTGCTTCACAAAGATATGTAGTATCATAATATCCAGTAATGTATGGAGAGTAGAGAATGGGGATTTTCTCAGAGGTCTGTGGACTGCTCTAATACTACTTATTGTTCACTGCATGGGCAGATGAAAGACACTGCACGTGCTTTATATTGTAGTAAGCGTGCTTTACTGCTATAATGCAGGGGCATAGACAACTTTTAAAATTAGGGGGGCTAGCGAACTTTATGAATGATATTCATGTACCCTTTGACCACGCCTACTGTTGCTCATGTGCGGTCGCTGGCTGCAGTTATCACGCCTAGAGGTTGTTGGATATGCCTCAAAACACTGCATTGAAGGTGCAGTTTCACTCATCAGCACACGTTTGGCAGTGACAGCCTCTGTTGAGTAGTTAGCTGGAACTGACTGAAGGAGATACGCAAGAAACTGCGAGGCAATCATCATCCATTGTTGGTTATGTGCACTAATATGATACTACACTGCGATGAAAAACTGGGGGGGCTTTAGCCCCCCCTGCCCCCCCCCCCCTTGCCTACGGATATCCGTTATGACAACCAAAGCTATGGATCTTGGATATGTGCAATGTACATAGTAAGGTGATTTATGGCACAAGGGGTGTGGTCAAATTGCCTGATAAACACGAGGCATACTTTAACTAATACATATGAAGTGTAGCCATTATTACCAGAGTGATGTAGGGATCATATAGGTGATATATAGAGACAGGCAGCCCTCTAACACACTGACATGAGGCCCACTTTGCTCCCTCCAATTACTTACATTGAACTCTGACAGTTGTGTTGGCAGCATTAGACCCCACCTCATTACTGGCCTCACATTCATACAGTCCACCTCCATCCTCTGCTATATCCATCCTGGTCAAGGAGGTGGAGGTAGTACTATTCTCTATTGAGATGAGTGGGTCAGAGGTGAGGAGTACACTGCCATTGTGTCTCCATGTGACTGTGTCTGGTGGGAGAATTCCCTCCAAGGAGCAGGAGATCTGGAGCTCACTGCCGAGGGGAACAAGGACTAAATCCTCACTGTCTGCAGTCACATCAGGAGCAACTGGAGGGAGAGAGGGGAAGAGGGGGAGGGATGGAAGGAGAGAGAGTGGGAAGGAAGAGAGAGAACATGTGTTTTGTAAGATGTATAACACACACACACACACACACACACACACACACACACACACACACACACACACACACACACACAAGCATATATCAGAGAGTCGGTAGACTCTCTATGTAGGGATGGTGCAGACACGCTCATTAAGCCTTAAAATATAATGGCTCAGAACTCTCCAACGCAAGCCCTTTTAGAAACATAAATGGCCTACGTGTTTCTATACACCTCAAATACCCTCAAAGGTGGTAAAATACATCGCTACAATGATATGCGTGATATTGCTAAAACCCGATTTCTCCCACATCTTCTTCTTCTTTTTCTTCTTCTTCTTCTTCTTCTTCTTCTTCTTCTGTAAACAGGCATAACTCAAAATCAGCTTAAGTATTTATCTTCATTTTTGCTCAAATCGGCTTCTTTTTGGCAGGCGCAGTGCCTTTCACCAAAAATGGTTATATAAAGTACAACTAAGAGCCACACCCACAGACTTCCTCTCTGTTGTACGCCATTTTTATTTTGTGGAGCTCGCAGCTAGCATAGTCGTATACCCAGGTTCTCGAAGAAAGGGAGAGCCTGGGTACGAGGCTTGCCGCTACAGCATAGGTGTACAGCAAATTGGTTAGTGTAACTTCGTTTTGCGTTACAGGTGTTGATCAATTCTGTTCCCAGAATCTGCTGGCTTTTTTCTCAGTAGTCCCTGCTCTCCATCGCGCGTACTTGATAAGTTGGCTTTGGAAGTGTCTGGCGCCGACACACCCATAAAGCCTTAATTGAACAGCGCAGAACTCCTGAACGGTGCTGTTATAAGCCTTTATAGACGCATAATATGGCAAACGACTTCTTTTATACAACAAAAAACCAGCGAAACAAGGGAGTAAAAACATGTGTAACCCCACTCTACATCTCTTTTATTATGGGGTTAGTTATTATTGTTGCATGCCCTCATCCCCTGTCTTGGTGCATATTATTGTGTACTGCCTTCATCCTGCATATAAATATAGTCCCCTCATTCCCTGTGTTGCTGCATATACATACTGCACTTGTTTCTCTACTTTTTGGCACTGTCATCCCTACATCCTTCAACATTTTAATGGAAATGTTTTTACTCCCTTTATATATGTGTGATACGCATTGTATACAGCTTTTCCCTCTCCTCACTCACATTGTACAATGACATTTGCAGTACTGTTCAAGGTTTCCTCCTCCCCTTCTGCAGATGTAACTACACATGTGTATACTCCTGCTGCATCACGTTGGATGTCCTCTATCTCAAGGGATCTGTCATTAGAGACCATCACTCCCTGAGGGTTGAGCCACTGTACACTGGGAAGTGGTGCTGAGTTAGATGTACCACAATCCAAGTCCAGATCACCTCCTTCATTGACAGTAGTCTCTCCAGTGATAATGGGAGGCCGGAAAACTGCAGAGGAACAAGTGCTAATATCAACACTGCTAAATCATGTCAAGTGTAGGACTTACTCACGAAGATAACCAGTGCCTGATTAGAACCTGATGAACTGGAGCATCGCAGAGTAGGGTTGACATTAGGAACAAACATATTCTCTGTTTCAAAGAGTACCAGTACACCATCCACTGTCCTCCCCTTGGATGGATCAATGTTAGAGCCTTGTAGCTGGAACATAGCATCAGTATCCAGTTCTCCATTTATTATACACTCTACACACACTGTCCCAGGTGGTATTTCAATTGTACTAGCTCCCGTTGACAGTGACACGTTAGCTGTACAGTCCTCTGGTCCAAGGTCCTGGGAGTGAACTAGAAAACAAACACCAGAGGACATGTGTATATTCTGGGAGTTGAAGTAGCCCTGCAGACACTGCAGAGGCGCATGATGTAAACAACTCGTAGTACGTAAGTGAGCTCTACGTGGACCACTGGTATGAGTACAAACTCACCGCCACACCAAAGAGACCATCCCAGCACAAAAAATAGACGCAGACCCCATCTCCACCACATGTTATAATATATATGCAAGTTTACTGAACGATAAGTAGCTACTGTATATCTGCTAACATTTACTGTAGATGAATGGTAATGACCACGTTCCCCGCTCTTTTGCGTTGGAATGTAATAACACACGGCGAATCAACGTCAATACGCAGACAATATGCATCCAGATACAAGGTCACAACAAAAGAATAACCAGTCATTAGGTAAGCACCTAGAGCATATTGAGAAATAGTGCAGTAACTGATGTGGCTATCTCACCTGAGCTGATTTAGTGTCTGGAGGGTCTGTTTGATTTATTGGTATCTTTATTTCATTATAAAAAAATAGCGGCAATTAATACAGTGCATGCTTAACTACAAATTATTTAAGGAACACTTTTGTGCATGTTCAGTTACCATGATGCATTATTGCCACTGAGAGAGAAAACTAAATATATTGCTACAGTAACATTTAATACTTTTTAATGGTGTATAATGACAGTGCAGCATGAATGAAAGTTCCCACATTCCGTGTACTTGCAGGTATAAACGTATATATACATGTAGTCATGAAGCAATAATAAAATTGATGACAGACATGTAAACAAGAGTATTGAAGCAAATGACAATGGTTAATATGGTGTAAGATACATTTCACGCTCACCAAAGTCAGAGGCTTAACTGGGAGACAAAGTTCTCATATTGAGTAGGGAAGCTAACAGGGAGCACACATGTCTGTTTTCAAGCATGCGATAGTAACGTTTCTGAGTAGGCAAGGAGTGGGCCATTAAGGCTGCCACCTTCTCCTGCTTTTCCTGGGGAAGAACACAAGCTTTTGTTCCTACAACTTTCACAACCTTAAGTGCACACGTAGAGAAATGTGATGTGGGTGATGAGGTGAATGATATTGTTGGTGTCCCATCAAAACCAGGGGGGGGGAGGAATCTCAGTGCATCTTGTAATGTACATCAATATGTCTTGTGATGTAACAGTTTAACACTGTGATTTAAAAGTTCCTATTCCTATTTGCAGAAAATGCCCAAAATCATGTCTAAAATCAACACTTTTTTAAAGCAATCTGACAAAACAGGGTTCAGTTCAACAAATGTATAATTTAGTTGTGTATCACAGTTGACTCTAGATGTCTGGGTTCACAAATTTGTGAGCCATTTGGAGTCACAAATTTGTAAATTTTGAAAGTTGGGGTGACAATTTTGTCACTTGTGTAAGTTGGGGTGACAAATTTGTACAACACTGTGTTGTTTTTGAACCAAAAACTGCTAATCATGTGAAATGTTCACAAATTTGTGATCTGACTGCATATTTTTCAGCAAAGTCTCTTCAAATTTTTCATAAAAGTGACTATAATATAGAACTAGATTTGCTGAAATTAGCCCTGTTTGTCAGAACTTTTGGAAGAAGTGTTTACTTTGGACATGATTTTGGACATATTTTGAAAATCAGAATAGGACCTTTTAAATAAGACAGTTTTGGTTGGGATTACCTAACCCAGAAGGAAGGGTGCATATAGTAAGAAAACAGAGAGCACACCGGCAGACATAGTTTATTAACACTGGAGTATGGTTGTCATCATACAAACTTTCAGTATAGGTTAGCTCTCTGTTGACATACACACCGCTCTCCCTTTCTAAATGAGCACCTTCCATCTTAAAACCACCCTCCCTTTCCATATGAGCACCCTCTGTCTTGAAACCACTTTAACATTAACAGAGCACCCTCTGCTCAGAAAGTACCTTCTAACATGCACCTTCTGCTCAAAAAAGCACCCTCTTCCCCTTGGAGCAACCACCCCTTTGCCAAAAATAAGAGCACCCTATTTTTGGCACTGAATACACCATATGTACACCATACATCACTATCCCCCCCACCCCCTACTTAATCCTATACAATCCTGAGTCATGTATTTTGGTTGATATACATGCAGGTGCAACTAAAAATTCCTGAAAATCACTAGCTTGTAGTTTTTTTTCAGAAAGTGGGTTAGTCAAAGTGATGCCACTTCACAATAGCCAAGATTCACTTTCAGAATTTAGTGGTTGCTACACAATCGATACTCAGATATATTATAACTACCAAAGAGTTATATTTTGCAGTGTAATATGTGAGCCATGGAGAATGCAGATGAGTTTCTATATCTCATGTGAAATTTTCAGCTACTGAACCACCAACAATAAGCAGCGGTCAATTTGTTTTCTGCCCTCTTTAACTCTCTTTCTCCCTCAAGTTCCTCTCTCTCCCTTCTTCCTTCTCATCATATATACCAATTTATTCAGGTACTTTAATTAACTATACTATATTCCTACAAGAGTAAGGATGTGTGGGGATGGAAGTACCAAAAATTGTAGGAACAAGATGCAGTATATATATGCCTCAAGATCGGGGATGATGGTATACACATAACCCTATAATAAGAAGATGTAGGGGTAACACATATACTTTAGCAGTACATATATATATGCTACTATATCATGGGCAGAGATATAGGGGGACAGGGGGGGTCTCGGGCACCCCCTTTTTCATCAGCCCCCCCACTTTTGCAACACAGATACATATTATTGTGCCAGTGGTTTACGCACTTCCGTGCATGTGCATTGTGAAGGATTTTACAACACAAGAAGAGTTTGCTTCGCTTCCCCAAATTATAAGCCCCCCCCCCCTCCCCACTTTAGAGTGACTGTCTCTACCCCGTATATATCTCCCTTGTCTGTCTCCACAATCTCAAAGACACCATACCTGTGCATGGGAAACGCACACACACACACACACACACATACATAAAGTGAGCCCTTCCAGTCAATGTATTACTCTTTGATCACACATTCCATCAGTGACCATTTTGGTACTTGGCATATACAGTGTGTTTGCCTGTTACTGGCAATTTAAACAGGTATGAACAGCTTTAGTATGGGTTTTGAGCCTATGGCATCATTTACTGACTGTGCTATATCCTATTGCACTATATAATGCAGTGACATTTAGCCTTCTAAAGTTCTCTACACTACCTGGAATATGAGTCAATGTAAGCCATGCAGTGAGCTATATACTTTCCTCTTCAGTGACTAAATCGTCTTTTGACTACCTATATTTTGTGTTACACATAATGAGAAATTGTATTTCCCATGGTTTGTTCCAAGAGAGGGTGAAGAGGCTCATGACTCACTCATGTCTGTCATTCCCGTGGTCTCAGCAGGCTGTCCCTCCAGACCCACTGCATTCCTGACAAACAGTCTCACAGTATAGTTGGTGAATAGTTGCAGCATTTCCACTTTGTAGGTAGTAGTGTCTTTATCTCCACCAAAGGGGGTTGATGTATTTTTTCCTCTCTCAGTTACCAGTACTCTAAATGAGGCAATATCACTAAATCCATTGAAGGTAGGGTTAGTCCATGAGATGGACAGAGTTGTGGTAGTCTGATAAGTTAGGTTAGGTAGTTAGATAAATAAAGTATATGTATACATGTTCTCACTTTTGCTTTGCTATTATGCAACAAATAACAGCCAAACACACACACACACACACACACACACACACACACACACACACACACACACACACACACACACACACACACACACACACACACACACACACACACACACACACACACACACACACACACACACACACACACACACACACACACACACACACACACACACTACAATCCCTACCACATACTTTATATATATACACTACTACATACAAAGTGTATATACTTATACTTTGCTCCCTTTACATTGAACTCTGACAGTTGTGTTGGCAGCATTAGATCCCAGCCCATTGCTGGCCTCACATTCATACAGTCCACCTCCATCCTCTGATATATCCATCCTGGTCAAGGAGGTGGAGGTAGTACTATTCTCTATTGAGATGAGTGGGTCAGAGGTGAGGAGTACACTGTCATTGTGTCTCCATGTGACTGTGTCTAGTGGGGAATTTCCCTCCAAGGAGCAGGAGATCTGGAGCTCACTGCCGAGGGGAACAAGGACTAAATCCTCACTGTCTGCAGTCACATCAGGAGCAACTGGAGGAAGAGAGGGGGAGAGGGAGAGGGATGGCAGGAGAGGGAAGAAGATTTAATTGAAGAAGAGGAGAAGAGAGAACATTGCTGTTGGCTACACCGTGCACACATTTTATAATGACATCCACAGTACTGCTCATTGTTTCCCCATCATCAGATGTGGCTACATATGTGTATACTCCTGCTGCATCATGGTGGATATCCTCAATCTCAAGGTCTCTGCTAATAGAGGCCACCCTTCCCTGAGGGTCGAGCCACTGCACAATTGGAAGTGGTCCTGAGTTAGATGCATCACAATCCAAGTCCAGATCACCTCCTTCAATGAGAGTAGTCTCTCCAGTGATAATGGGAGGCCGGAAAACTGCAGAGGAACAAGTGCTAATATCAACACTGCTAAATCAATTCATGTTATTTTCTGCAGAGGAACAAGTGCTAATATCAACACTGCTAAATCAATTCATGTTATTTTCTGATAAATGCCTTCCCTTGGATGGATCAATGTTAGAGCCTTGTAGCTGGAACTGAGCATCATCAACTACTTCTCCATTTATTATACACTCTACACACACTGTCCCAGGTGGTATGTTAATAGTTCCCGTTGAAAGTGACACGTTAGCTGTACAGTCCTCTGGTCCAAGGTCCTGGGAGTGAACTAGTAAAACACAAAAAGACATGTTTATAAGCTCTGGTTAAGCAGCTCACAGAATTTGTATGCTAGCTAGTGACATTTCTTGCACAATATCAGAAGAGACTGCGAATGGATGCGGCGTATGCTGCCGACCAACTGAGTCCATGCGTGAGTACTACGTACATGACTACGTGCAACTCACCACCACCACACCATCCCAGTATAGAAATTAGAAGCAGATGCGATGTCCAGTGAAGAACTTGCATGTTATTGAGTTGACAAGCTTACCAACGGCCTACGAATGTCATTACAGTGCAAGTGAGCCCCACCCCCTTCCTCGTCTATATCATGCGCGCGTGCGCAATGTATCTGTTTCAGTAATTAGTACAATATGGACTCAATTGTGCTGTAGATTTATCATCAAAATTGACTAGGTAGGCTGTAGGGAAGGCCTGTCTTGTCCAGTCCCTTCACTGGGGTTGACTATGGTGAGGACACCCTTGGTAACCACATGCCATGATGTTGGAGGTCCTTCAGCCATCCCATCACTGGAGGTGGCTGTGGTCTCATGGCCTGCTCCACTACTGCACAGAGACAAGGGGTATAGCATGTAGATGTATGTTGGTATGCCTAATTAATATAGATAGCTGCAGGTAGAGAATGGTGTCCAATTTAGTTGTATGCAATATGTAGTCACCTCTGTATTTCATGAAGAGGAACATTCTGTACCACTTCATAGTCATATGACATGTCCTGACCAGTGTCTGGACTGCTGTCCCCTACAACATCACTTGGAGTCTCATATATGACAACTCCAGGACTGGGTGGAGGTGAAGGGACCATTTATCAGGGTTTCATAATATTTCAGTGCCTATATCTTCTATAGTTCATCTACTAGGGAAGGCTCTCCCCAAGCAGCACAGCTTGCCCAGGACATGTTTAATATGCCACTGGAGGCCATGCCCCTTAATGTCACTTCCCCCCAAATACTTTTTTCTAGATCAATCATATCAGTCACCCCATACCCTGTATCCCATATCCCATACCCCATACCCCATACCTCTGTACTACATTATATGCTGGGTTGGAAGTAGTGAGGAGTTCTTTATTAGCTCCATATGCCACATTTGTACTGGTGTTGGGGCCACTGACCACTGTATCAATTGGTATGTCATAGATGACATCTCCAGAACTGTGATGTGTATAGAGATAGCAGTAATGATCAGCAGACTGACAGACAGATAGACAGACAGACAGACAGACAAACAGATGGACGGACGGACGGACTGACTGACTCACAGACAGAGATAACTCACACAATTGGATTCAGTTCTTTCACTGAACAGAGGTGAGTGCCTAAATGTGCAAAATGAAGTAAAACCACGCGTGCATGTGCACACCCACACACCTTTTGAGTGTCTCCAAACCACCACACCCACCACTACCACACACAGTGGTAGTAGTAACACTCCACATATTGTGCCTGCTATTACTGCTGCCCCTGCTTTACCACTACCTACAAAGTCAATGTGGTGGGTCAACATTAGTCTCGCAAGCCAGACCTTCCCACGTGAGGGTCTGGCTTGCGGGACTAGGTCAACATGTCATGAGGTACCATCTGAAGGTGGTCTAATAGGAGACACTGGCAAACTGAAACTCATTTTTATTATTACACTTTAAGTTCCAGTCACTGGAATATTTATTGCTATTTCTCTAAACTTGCAGCAAGTGATTCCCTCTATACAGTTCCTCTAGAGTTTAGGAGGTGAGCTATATAGTCTAATGACAGTGACTGCTAATCAATTCACTGCAGCTGGATGTAGGCTGTATCTCCAATAACTATTAACTACATAGGTAGGGTTCATTCAGGCGTGTTCTGCAATGCTGAGCATTTCAAACATGTCCTAGGGTATGCACAAATAAGGCTGTCAGTCCATGATCTGTAGCTTATCTCATAATGTTCTACATTCCTCAATGGACTGCAGTACAGTGGGGCAGGAGCTAACCTACTTAGTGCATGGGAAATGATATGTATGTACCATCTGATGGTGGGTCTTCAATAGTGAGTGTGAAGGTAGCAGACACTCCATTAGCAGTACATATGTACACACCACTATCTCCCTCGTCTGCTGCCACAATCTCCAAGACACCTGTGGAGAGGAGGGAAGGAGGGAAGGAGGGAAGGAGGGGGAGAGAGAGGGACCAGAGAGGGACCAGAAGTGAGAGAAGGAGGAAGTTACAATGCAGTTACAACATAGACACACTCACACACCATTGTTAGCTTGTGCTCCATCAGGTAGAGGGATGCCTCCCTCCCTACTCCAGGTATATGTAATATCAGTGGTCTCTTTTGACTCCTGAGTACAAGTGAGACGGACTGTAGTCCCTGACTCCACTGTCATATTCTGGAGTGGACCATCTACCTCCACCTTATCTGGGGAGAGAGGAGGGAAGGAGGTACATACATCTGTCATGTGTCCTCTCTCACTGCCTCTAAAGACACTCACTAAATGTACTGAATGTGGCAGGAGTACTGAAATCAGATGGTCCATTGAAGTTCATAGACAGTACCCTGACATCATAGCTTGTCAGAGGCTCCAGATTTGACAGAGTTTGTGTTGTTACAGTTGCAGTAAGGCTGAACATCATCACATTGTCATCTTCCCAATCTTCAACACGTCTCTTTACTTCAAGTCTGTACATAGTTGGAAAACCACCTAGTAGAGAGGAAGGGAGGTATAGAGGGGGGAGGGAGACAGAGGTTTCACAAACAACAACATAGCTAGCTATATACAAAAAAAGTAGACCAAATCATTACCAGGGTCAGTCCAGGAGACAGTGGCAGAGGTGTTAGTGATACCAGAGACAGTAGGTGTGGCTGGGACCTGTGGTGGTCCAACAGGAAGGGTAGTCACCTCCACCATGGCTGGAACACTCTCACGCTCCCTGCCATCATCCATGTCATCAATGTTGAATGCTGTTATGGACAACCTGAGAAACAACAGACACTTCATTACATTGGAACCTCTCTCTAGTCTGGGGCTTGGGAAATAGATGGAAGTGTCTTGATTTCAGGGACAGTAAAAGGTGTCCTGTCTATTGAGGTGTCCACCCTTTTAATCCACCTCTCCATGTAGTGGTGCTATATACATGTAGGTACAAGTGATGGCCATACAGGCACAAGGGACTGAGCAATACTGGACATACAATGTAGATAGCAGGTATGGACAGGTAGTGATGTGTGTGTGTGTGTGTGTGTGTGTGTGTGTGTGTGTGTGTGTGTGTGTGTGTGTGTGTGTGTGTGTGTGTGTGTGTGTGTGTGTGTGTGTGTGTGTGTCTCACTGGTATGTGGTGTTCTGCTCAAGGCCCTCAAAATGGAAACTGAAAGTATCTTTATCTAGAGGTCCTCCCATCACAGGAGATATCCCACCAGTGATGGAGATATGGTATCCATTTAGAGGACGACCTGTGGAGAGGAGTGGGTGGGAAGGTGGGAGGATGAGGGTGTGAGGGGTGAAAGGGATGGGAAAGGAGGTGTGAGTACAGCCCTTACCTCCATCTATCTGAGGCTCTGTCCAGGAGACAATGATGGTGAAAGGGTTAGGACTGATACCAGTGAAGTCACCTGGCATACTGGGAGCTGTGTGGAATGGAACAGAGACACAGTGTAGCCCACCAAGTGCAATCCTTCCCTACTAACTTACGGTCAATGTTTGTTGCTTGTATCACTTCACTAGAGGCTCCAGGTCCAGCAGTATTAATAGCCACAACAGTAATGGTGTACACAGCTCCCATCTTCAGATCAGTCAATAAGAATGTAGTGGTGGTAGAGTTCAGAGTCCTATCTCCTGTCTGGACTACTGAGTCTTTTTCAGTTGTGAAGGTTAGTTGATACTCATCAACTGGAGCAGTGGTGTCCATGTTGAATGATGGCTCCTGTGGTTGGAGAAGGAAGGCCTGAAGTCCATCATACACCTTACTATAGGTTGTCCTATATAAGTGACCTGTACAGGCACCTCCTGTGTGTGCTACCTCACTCATGGCCACTACAACACAACATGTACTAGGTCTCACGTCACACACCCAATTCTCTACGTTAAGGAATGTGGAAATGTACTACAGACATGTATTTACATATCTAGTCCCACTGCCCACTGACGACCCACACCTCTGCATACCTTACAGTACAGTATAGCATTACATGCAGTGTCTGAGGTATGAGGTAACTGATGGTGCATGTCATCCATTTCAGCCCCTCAAACTCATGTGGCTACTATATAGTTGACATGCACCAGCTAATTGACAGCTGCTCAGCTCTGAGGGGGAGTGGGGGTACACACACCCAGCTAGTTGTACAGCTGGAAAATAAACAATCGTGTCCATATCCATGACGACAAAATATCAATATTTGGTGTTTGCCACAACACATACAATGTTCCAGCTGCACAACTAGGGCATCTCCCTCACACTCATCCCCAAACATACATACACCTCAACCTTCACCAGCGAGGTTAAAATTAATATTAATACTGCGGCATTGTAGAGTGAAGATAGAGTTAATACTCCATGAAACTGACATCTGTTTCCTATATGTGTACATACACCAGAATACCTTCTTTCACTACTCACATAGAGAGTGGTACAACTGAGATGGAGTCCTTCAGTAATGGGATATGTGTGTTATCTTCACTACATGTACATATGTGTATACAGTTGATATACAGTTCACCTGCCAGGACACTGAGATTTCTGTTGAACTAATGTTAGTAGCAGAGAGCTCCTGAACTACTGGGAGAACTGTAGCAAGGGAGAAGGGAGAGAGATGGGACATTGATCATCAGGCAGGAGGGAGGGGGGGTGAGAGAGGAGGGAGAGGGGAGACAAAATATGCTCTTCCTGTGATGCCACAGGTGCAAAGGTCATAAACACATGTAGGATGAGGGAGAGCATTGGGTGAGGCTAATACAAGAGCTATATACTCTGAAGATGGAGGGGAGGGAGAGAGAGAAAGAGGGAGAGGGAGAGGGCTTACGCATGGAGTCTGTCATTCCAATGGTCTCATCAGGCTGTCCCTCCAGACCCACTGCATTCCTGACAAACAGTCTCACAGTATAGTTGGTGAATGGTAGTAGCCCAGTAAGTGTGAAGGTAGTAGTGTTTTCATCTCCATTGAAAGTATATGGGAAGGTGCTTCCTCTCCCAGTGGCCAGTACTCTAAATGAGGCAATATCACTAAATCCATTGAAGGTAGGGTTAGTCCATGAGATGGACAGAGTTGTGGTAGTCTGTCCTGTTACTTGAAGATTAGTGGGAGGACCAGGAGGTACTGGGGAGAGGGAGAGGGGGGAGAGAGAAATAACACTCATGTGATTGGCTGAGAAATGACTCTGTTGGTTATAACCTCTTCTATGCAATGGTCTCATGTTATGCCAACTGTGCAATTCTACCACGATGTGTTTACAGCATGATATGATTTGTTTACAGTTACAGTGTGGGACAACCTGAAGGTTTCCTTCACAAAGATACATACTATCATAATATCCAGTCATAATATAGTAGTCTCTGGAGAGTGGAGAATGGGGATTGTCTCAGAGGTCTGTGGACTGCTCTGATACTACTCATTGTTCACTGCATGGGCTGATCAAAGACACTGTACGTGCTTTATATTGCAGTAAGCATGCTTTACTGCTATAATGGATGTCGGTTATGACAACCAAAGCTATGAATCTTGGATATGTGCAATGTACACTGTAAGGTGAACACTAGGTTCACATTATGTGATTTATGGCATGAGGGGTGTGGTCAAATTGCCTGATAAACACGAGGCATACTTTAACCAATACATATGAAGTGTAGCCATTATTACCGGAGTGATGTAGGGATCATATGGTAAGCCATTGATATATAGAGACAGGCAGCCCTCTAACACACAATATGAGGCCCACTTGTTCCCTCCAACTACTTACATTGAACTCTGACAGTTGTGTTGGCAGCATTAGACCCCACCTCATTACTGGCCTCACATTCATACAGTCCACCTCCATCCTCTGATATATCCATCCTGGTCAAGGAGGTGGAGGTAGTACTATTCTCTATTGAGATGAGTGGGTCAGAGGTGAGGAGTACACTGCCATTGTGTCTCCATGTGACTGTGTCTGGTGGGGGAATTCCCTCCAAGGAGCAGGCGATCTGGAGCTCACTGCCGAGGGGAACAAGGACTAAATCCTCACTGTCTGCAGTCACATCAGGAGCAACTGGAGGGAGAGAGGAGAGGGGAGAGGGAGAGGGATGGAAGGAGAGCACCACACACATCATTAGTTCCCTAAATGTGTTAACTTTCACAATTTCCATCACACAACATACACACTAGTCCCTGTAAGAGGGATGTGAATGTTTACTCTGTGCTGTATGGCTTGTGTGACATGTGCAGTAAGTATGTATGGGAATTTGAAGGAATCACCGCCAGTGGTAGGGTCATTGTCAGAGTCAAGGTCACTACACTGTGTGTCCATATTACAATTGTGGTATTGTGGTATTGTTGAGTAGCTAGGTCAACAAGGGGAGCAGAATAAGACTGTGTTAGGAGAGGAGAAGGGAGGGAGGTAAGGTGTTATGTAACCTCCCACACCCAATCTCATTACTTGTGCACAATGCATTCCATTCTTCCACAGGAATTGCTCAGTTGACACTACACTCACCAGGCCTCCACACACAGTGAGGTCACACACTTATTACATGAAAAATGGTGTGAGCAGAGCAAACTAGGCAAATGGCTGACAGCTGTTTTGGGTTGGTTGGCCCTCATCAGCGTCGTGTATATACACGTAGCTGCTCTGCGACGGCCTAGACTGTACATGTACTCCTATTCACCTGTTATACAACAGTCTAGTGTTTAATAAAGTGTCCATTACATTATACAATGTATATATACAGCTTCTCCCTCTCCTCACTCACATTGTACAATGACATTTGCAGTATTGTTCAAGGTCTCCTCCCCATCATTAGATGTGGCTACACATGTGTATACTCCTGCTACATCACGTTGGATGTCCTCTATCTCAAGGTCTCTGTTATTAGAGGCCTCCACTCCCTGAGGGTTGAGCCACCGTACACTGGGAAGTGGTCCTGAGTTAGATGCATCACAAACCAGGTCCAGATCACCTCCTTCATTGACAGTAGTCTCTCCAGTGATAATGGGAGGCCGGAAAACTGCAGAGGAACAAGTGCTAATATCAACACTGCTAAATCATGTCAAGTGTAGGACTTACTTAGGAAGATAACCAGTGCCTGAGTAGAACCTGATGAACTGAAACATCGCAGAGTAGGGCTGACATTAGGAACGAACACGTTCTCTGTTTCAAACAGAACCAGTACACCATCCACTGTCCTCCCCTTGGATGGATCAATGTTAGAGCCTTGTAGCTGGAACTCAGCATCAGTATCCAGTTCTCCATTTATTATACACTGTACACACACTGTCCCAGGTGGTATTTCAATTGTTCCAGCTCCCGTTGAAAGTGACACATTAGCTGTACAGTCCTCTGGTCCAAGGTCCTGGGAGTGAACTAGTAAAAACACCAAAAGACATGTGTATAAGCTCTGGTTAAGCAGCTCACAGAATTTGTATGCTACCTAGTGACATTTCTTGCACAATATCAGAAGAGATTGCGAATGGATGCGGCGTATGCTGCCGACTACTTGAGTCCATACGTGTATACTACGTACATGACTACGTACAACTCACCACCACCACACCATCCCAGTATAGAAATTAGAAGCAGATGCGATGTCCAGTGAAGAACTTGCATGTTATTGAGTTGACAAGCTCACCAACGGCCTACGAATGTCATTAGCAGTGCAAAGTGAGCCCCACCCCCTTCCTCGTCTATATCATGCGCCCCCGCAATGTATCTGTTTCAGTAATTAGTACAATATGGACACAATTGTGCTGTAGATTTATCATCAAAATTGACTAGGTAGGCTATAGGGGAAGCCTGTCCTGTCCAGATCCTTCACTGGGGTTGACTATGGTGAGGACACCCTTGGTGACCACCTGCCATGATGTTGGAGGTCCTTCAGCAGTCCCATCACTGGAGGTGGCTGTGGCCTCATGGCCTGCTCCACTACTGCACAGAGACAAGGTGTATAGCATGCAGATGTATGTTGGTATGCCTAATTAATATAGATAGCTGCAGGTAGAGAATGGTGTCCAATTTAGTTGTATGCAATATGTAGTCACCTCTGTATTTCACGAGGAGGAACATTCTGTACTACTTCATAGTCATATGACATGTCCTGACCAGTGTCTGGACTGTTGTCCCCTACCACATCACTTGGTGTGTCATATATGACATCTCCAGGACTGGGTGGAGGTGGAGGGATCAGGGTTTCATAATATTTCAGTGCCTATATCTTCTATAGTTCATCTACTAGGGGGGCAGGGTGAAGCTCTCCCCAAGCAGCACAGCTTGCCCAGGACATTGACTGCACATGTTTAATATGCCACTGGAGGCCATGCCCCTTAATGTCACTTCCCCCCAAATACTTTTTTCTAGATCAATCATATCAGTCACCCCACACTGTAAAAACATGATGGTTATTTCAACACAAAATGTTGTTAACTCAGTTGCATGTGTAGTCACTCCTTTCATAAACGAGTAACTACACATGCAACTGAGTTAGCAACATTTTGTGTTGAAATAACCATCATGTTTTTACAGTGCATATCCTGTATCCCATACCCCATACTCCATACCCCATACCTCTGTACTACATTATATGCTGGGTTGGAAGTGGTGAGGACTTCTTTATTAGCTCCATATGCCACATTTGTACTGGTGTTGGGGCCACTGGTTGCAACTGTATCAATTGGTATGTCATAGATGACATCTCCAGGACTATGATGTGTATAGAGATGAAGATAACTGTACTGGTCAGCAGACAGACAGACAGACAGACACCCCAGACAGACAGACACAGACAGACAGACAGACAGACAGACAGACAGACAGACAGACAGACAGACAGACAGACGGACGGACGGACGGACGGACGGACGGACGGACAGATGGAGATCTGACTGACTCACTCACTCACTGACTCACAGACAGAGATAACTCACACAATTGGATTCAGTTCTTTCACTGAATAGAGGTGAGTGCCTATATAATATTAATGTGCAAAATGAAGTAAAACCATGTGTGCGTGTGCACACCCACACACCTTTTGAGTATCTCCAAACCACCACACCCACTACCACACCCACCACCACACACAGTGGTAGTAACACTCCACATATTGTGCCTGCTATTACTGCTACCCCTGCTCTACCAGTACCTACATTAATGGAAGTCAATGCGGTGGGCCAACATGTCATGAGGTACTGTCTGAAGGAAAGACACTGGCAAACTGAAACTCATGTTTATTATTACACTTTAAGTTCCAGTCACTGCAATATTTATATATTGCTTGAAACTTGCAGCAAGTGATCCACTCAATACAGTTCCTATAGTGTTTTGGAGGTGAGCTATACATTCTTAGACTAATGACAGTGAATACTGATCCATTCATTGCAGCTGGATGTAGGCTGTATCTCCAATAACTATTAACTACATAGGTAGGGTTCACTTAGACGTGTTCTGCAATGCTGAGCATTTCAAACATGTCCTAGGGTATGCACAAATAAGGCTGTCTGTAGCTTATCTCATAATTCTCTACATTCCTCAATGGACCTGCAGTACAGTGTGGAGCTAACCTACTCAGTGCATGGGATGTGATATGTATGTACCATCTGATGGTGGGCCTTCAATAGTGAGTGTGAAGGTAGCAGACACTCCATTAGCAGTACATATGTACACACCACTATCTCCCTCTTCTGTTGCCACAATCTCCAAGATACCTGTGGAGAACGGAGGAAGGAGGAAAGGAGGGGGAGAGAGAGGGACCAGAGGTTAGAGAGGGAGGAAGTTACAATGCAGTATGTTATGGTCTTATAACACACACACACACACACACACACACACACACACACACACACACACACACACACACACACACACACACACACACACACACACACACACACACACACACACACACACACACACACACACACACACAAGGTAGCAAATATTCCTGTACACACTGAGTCTATATTAACCCTTCCACCTAACCACATCCATCTCATTATCACACATGCAATGTACATGGCATTCCATAGACCACATGACACAAAAGCCTGCCCTATAAAACCTACACACCACCAGTTAGCCTTTAGTTTGTCAAAAGAAACTGCAATACCAAGGTGCGTTCTGCATGGTTTAACATAATGTACATGTATGTTAGCATGCTACTGTTTGATAGATATGTAAATGTATGCACTAGTAAAACTTGCCATCAAATGCAATAAACTATGACATATTATAATCTACATGACACGTGAGCTTATAGGCAAAAACTGCCGGACTCCTTGATTTTTTTGGGAGTGGTCCCGCCCCTGCTACTGCTGGTCATGAGTCGGGAGGTTAAAGGGACCGAAACTCGTAGCTGGCATAGAGTAGCTTGGGTACTCCCCTGACGATCGGCATTTAGTATACAGACAAAGCTGATACGAAAAATCTAACAATTGCCAAATCATTGAAACAACATAGTGCATGTCATACCAGTGTATATGCACATGCATTCAACATATCATGGGGCCTATGGGGACTGTGACCTAGGTCAAGCCCACACAGACACCTGGGCAGCCACATGTAGGTGAAATGGACAAAAGCCTCCCACAATCTGCACTCTTTCTTTCTCCCCCAATTTCCTTCTCTTTCTTATTTTCACCCACATAACAAACACACACACACACACACACACACACACACACACACACACACACACACACACACACACACACACACACACACACACACACACACACACACACACACACACACACACACACACACACACACACACACCATTGTTAACTTGTGCTCCATCAGGTAGAGGGATGCCTCCCTCCCTACTCCAGGTATAGGTAATATCAGTGGTCTCTTTTGACTCCTGAGTACAAGTGAGACGGACTGTAGTCCCTGACTCCACTGTCATATTCTGGAGTGGACCATCTACCTTCACCTTACCTGGGAGAGGGAGGGAGGGAGGGAGGGAAGGAGGGAAGGAAGGAGACACATCTTAATATGCAGTACACTGTCATGTGTCCTCTCTCACTGACACAGAAGACACTCACCAAATGTACTGAACATGGCAGGAGTACTGAAATCAGATGGTCCATTGAAGTTCACAGACAGTACTCTGACATCATAGCTTGTCAGAGGCTCCAGATTTGACAGAGTTTGTGTTGTTACAGTTGCAGTAAGGTTGAACATCATCACATTGTCATCTTCCCAATCTTCAACACGTCTCTTTACTTCAAGTCTGTACATAGTTGGAAAACCATCTAGTAGAGGAGAGAGATTAGAAGGGTGGGTAGAAGGGAGAGTAGTAGTAGGGAGAGAGGGGGGGAGAGGGATGGGTAGAGGGAGGGGAAGGGAGAGAGGGAGAGAGAAGGTGAAGGGAAGGGGAGAGGGAGAGGGATGGGTAGAGGGAGGGGAAGGGAGAGAGGGAGAGAAAAGGTGAAGGGAAGGGGAGAGGGAGAGGTTTCACAAACAACAATTCCTCTGATACAATCCTCCACTATCTACACCAAAGGAGATCTGAAATAGACCACATCATTACCAGGGTTGGTCCAGGAGACAGTGGCAGAGGTGTTAGTGATACCAGAGACAGTAGGTGTGGCTGGGACCTGTGGTGGTCCAACAGGAAGGGTAGTCACCTCCACCATGGCTGGAGCACTCTCACGCTCCCTGTCATCATCCATGTCATCAATGTTGAATGCTGTTATGGACAACCTGAGACACAACAGACACTTCATTACATTGGAACCTCCACCACAGACTAAATGTAGTACTGTTATTCTGTAGTGCATATTATTGTCAAGTGACCATGCATGTTCCACCTCTTCTGTTAGCTCACCTCAGCCACCATGATCAGGCATGGTCGGGCTAGTTTCAGCGGGATGGAATTCCAGGCGGAATTCCAGAATTCTGCGGTTTGCTAGTTACCTAACCTTCTAGTCTGGGGCTTGGGAAATGGATGGAAGTGTCCTGATTTCAGGGACAGTAAAAGGTGTCCTGTCTCACATTCACTGAGTTGATGATATTCTATCACTGTGTGTGTGTGTTTGTTTATGTGGGTGAAAATAAGAAAGAGAGGGAAATTGGGGGAGAAAGAAAGAGTGCAGATTGTGGGAGGCTTTTGTCCATTTCACCTACATGTGGCTGCCCAGGTGTCCGTGTGGGCTTGACCTAGGTCACAGTCCCCATAGGCCCCATGATATGTTGAATGCATGTGCATATACACTGGTATGACATGCACTATGTTGTTTCAATGATTTGGCAATTGTTAGATTTTTCGTATCAGCTTTGTCTGTATACTAAATGCCGATCGTCAGGGGAGTACCCAAGCTACTCTATGCCAGCTACGAGTTTCGGTCCCTTTAACCTCCCGACTCATGACCAGCAGTAGCAGGGGCGGGACCACTCCCAAAAAAATCAAGGAGTCCGGCAGTTTTTGCCTATAAGCTCACGTGTCATGTAGATTATAATATGTCATAGTTTATTGCATTTGATGGCAAGTTTTACTTGTGCATACATTTACATATCTCTCAAACAGTAGCATGCTAACATACATGTACATTATGTTAAACCATGTAGAACACACCTTGGTATTGCAGTTTCTTTTGACAAACTAAAGGCTAACTGGTGGTGTGTAGGTTTTATAGGGCAGGCTTTTGTGTCATGTGGTCTATGGAATGCCATGTTACTACATTGCGTGTGATAATGAGATGGATGTGGTTAGGTGGAAGGGTTAATATAGACTTAGTGTGTACAGGAATATTTGCTACCTTGTGTGTGTGTGTGTGTGTGTGTGTGTGTGTGTGTGTGTGTGTGTGTGTGTGTGTGTCTCTCACTGGTATGTAGTATTCTGCTCAAGGCCCTCAAAACGGAAACTGAAAGTATCTTTATCTAGAGGTCCTCCCATCACAGGAGATATCCCACCAGTGATGGAGATATGGTATCCATTTAGAGGACGACCTGTGGAGAGGAGTGAGTGGGAGGGGGTGAGGATGAGGGTGGGAGGAAGAGGTGAAGGGTGAGGGGGATGGAGAAGGATGTGTGAGTACAGCCCTTACCTCCATCTGTCTGAGGCTCTGTCCAGGAGGCAATGATGGTAAAATGGTCGGGACTGATACCAGTGAAGTTACCTGGCATACTGGGAGCTGTGTGGAGACACAATGAAGCACCAGGCACAATCCTTCCCTACTAACTTACGGTCAATATTTGTTGCCTGTACCACTTGACCAGAGACTCCAGGTCCAGCAGTATTAATAGCCACAACAGTAATGGTGTACACAGCACCCATCTTCAGATCAGTCAATAAGAGTGTAGTGGTGGTAGAGTTCAGAGTCTTATCTCCTGTGTCTCCATCAGTTGTGAAGGTTAGTTGATAGTTATCAACTGGAGCAGTGGTGTCCATGTTGAACGATGGCTCCTGTGGTGTGTGTGTGTGCATGTGCGCGTGTTCATGTGTGTGTAATATGTGTGTAGTTGTACATGTTTCCATTTCCATGTTCAGTAGTTCTGTTGTAGAGCATACTACATTTCACCTGCCATGACACTGAGATTTCTGTTGAGCTAATGTTAGTAGCAGAGAGATCCTGAACTACTGGGGGACCTACAGCAAGAGAGAGAGTGTGGCTGACCTATTATTGGATACAATACTAACTAGAGACAGCTAGTTAGTCTGAGGACAAAGGAGGAAAGAGAGGGACAATGCTTATGACTTACGCAGGGAGTCTGTCATTCCCGTGGTCTTAGCAGACTGTCCCTCCAGACCCACTGCATTCCTGACAAACAGTCTCACAGTATAGTTGGTGAATGGTAGTAGCCCAGTAAGTGTGAAGGTTGTAGTGTCTTCATCTCCATTGAAAGTATATGGGAAGGTGTTTCCTCTCCCAGTGGCCAGTACTCTAAATGAGGCAATATCACTAAATCCATTGAAGGTAGGGTTAGTCCATGAGATGGACAGAGTTGTGGTAGTCTGTCCTGTTACTTGAAGATTAGTGGGAGGACCAGGAAGTACTGGGGAGAGGGAGAGGGGGGAGGAGAGAAATAACACTCATGTGATGGGCTGAGAAATGACTCTGTTGATTATAACCTGTTCTATGCAATGGTCTCATGTTATGTCAACTGTACAATTCTACCATGATATGTTTACAGTATGATATGATGTGTTTACAGTTACAGTGTGGGACAACCCGAAGGTTTCAAATACGTAGTATCATAATATCCAGTCATAATATAGTAGTCTCTGGAGAGTGGAGAATGGGGATTGTCTCAGAGGTCTGTGGACTGCTCTAATACTACTTATTGTTCACTGCATGAGCAGATCAAAGACACTGTACATGCTTTATATTGCATAATTGTAGTAAGCCTGCTTTACTGCTATAATGCACATCCATTATTATGACAAGCAAAGCTATGAATATTGAAATGTGCAATGTACACTGTAAGGTGAACACTAGGTGCACATTATGTGATTTATGGCACAAGAGGGTGCTGTCAAATTGCCTGATAAAGCACAAGCCGTACTTTAACTAATATATATGAAGTGTAGCTGTTATTACTGGTCCAGGAGTGATGTAGGAATCATAGGGTAAGTCATTGATACATGTATATAAAGACAGGCCTCTAACACACAACATGAAGCCCACTTGCTCCCTCCAATTTCTTACATTGAACTCTGACAGTTGTGTTGGCAGCATTAGACCCCACCTCATTACTGGCCTCACATTCATACAGTCCACCTCCATCCTCTGATATATCCATCCTGGTCAAGGAGGTGGAGGTAGTACTATTCTCTATTGAGATGAGTGGGTCAGAGGTGAGGAGTACACTGCCATTGTGTCTCCATGTGACTGTGTCTGGTGGGGGAATTCCCTCCAAGGAGCAGGAGATCTGGAGCTCACTGCCGAGGGGAACAAGGACTAAATCCTCACTGTCTGCAGTCACATCAGGAGCAACTGGAGGGAGAGAGGGAGAGGGAGAGGGATGGAAGGAGAGGAGGGTGGGGAAGGACAGAATGAGAGAGAGTGGAAAGGGAGAGAGAGAACATGTGTTTGTATAATACACACACACACACACACACACACACACACACACACACACACACACACACACACACACACACACACACACACACACACACACACACACACACACACACACACACACACACACACACACACACACACACACACACACACACACACACACACACACACACACACACACACACACAGGCATATAAAATGTGATACACAGCTTCTCCCTCTCTTCACTCACATTGTACAATGACATTTGCAGTACTGTTCAAGATTTCCCCATCATCAGATGTGGCTACACATGTGTATACTCCTGCTGCATCACGTTGGATGCCCACTATATCAAGGTCTCTGTCATTTTCAATCATCACTTCCTGAGGGTTGAGCCACTGTACACTGGGAAGTGGTGCTGAGTTAGATGAATCACAATCCAAGTCCAGATCACCTCCTTCATTGACAGTAGTCTCTCCAGTGATAATGGGTGGCCGGAAAACTGCAGAGGAACAAGTGCTAATATCAACACTGCTAAATCATGTCAAGTGTAGGACTTACCCACGAAGATAACCAGTGCCTGATTAGAACCTGATGAACTGAAACATCGCAAACTAGGGTTGACATTAGGAGGAAACACATCCTCAGTATCAAACAGTACCAGTACACCATCCACTGTCCTCCCCTTGGAGAAATCAATGTTAGAGCCTTGTAGCTGGAACATAGCATCAGTATCTAGTTCTCCATTTATTATACACTCTACACACACTGTCCCAGGTGGTATTTCAATTGTTCCTCCCGTTGAAAGTGACACGTTAGCTGTACAGTCCTCTGGTCCAAGGTCCTGGGAGTGAACTAGAAAACAAACACCAGAGGTCATGTGTATATTCTGGGAGTTGAAGTAGCCCTGCAGACATTGCAGAGGCGCATGATGTAAATGACTCGTAAACTAGCACACAGATGCCCATTCCCCGTCAGCACACACTTCAACTCTTCCCCTGTGTAACTCATCCTTCAGGAAGTAGCTCTCGTGGTACGTATGACAATAAAACTCACCGCAGCACCAAACAGACCATCCCAGCACAAAAAGTAGACGCAGACCTGATCCCCACCACATGTTATACTATGATACGCAACTTTACTGAATGATAACACTGTATATATATATATCTACTAACATTTACTGCAGATGAATATTGGCAATGACCACGTACCCCGCTCTTTTGCGTGGGAATGCAATAACACAAGGCATGATTAATTAACAAGTTTAAAATTTTGCAGGATGTAGGGATGGAAGTGCTAAAAGTGCAGAAACAAGGAAGTATCCATGCAGCAAACAATGGCATGCAACCATAATAATATGCGTAACGCCTTTTTTGTGCGAGTCTATTCGCACGAGCCCCACCCCCTTCTACTCCCGTTCGCTTGAGCCCCACCTTTCTATGAAATGCGGTGCACAAATATCCAACAAAAAAGGAAGTTTCTCAGTTGCGCGTCAGGTTCTCTTGGTCAAGGATCACGCATGCAAGTGAAAGGAGTCGTTTCATTCATCAGGCTTGTTTGACCATGCTCAGTTAACTTACCATGATGCATTTTATGGTACCTTCATTACTGCCACTGAGAAACTCAATTTGTATTTGTTAATATACAGGTGCAAAGAAAAGTTTTCCAAATCACTATATTATAGTAGGGCATTTTTCAAAAGTTTGAAGTGATGCCACTTCCAATATATAGTCAAGTTTCTCTTATATAGGGTTAATATTTTGCAGTGATATATGTGGTTCCTGCAGAATGGGGATGAAGCAGTTTCGTCCTCGAGCTCCTTCTCTCCCTTCTTCCTTCATTTTGTTTTGTTATTTTGTTGTTTGGCAATTAACTGTACTATTCCTACAAGAGTAAAAAACGTACCAAAAAGTGTAGGAACAAGGTGCAGTATACAATAATAACATGCATAGCCCTGAGGTGATTGATATACATGCCACTATCTCCCTTGTCTGTCTCCACAACCTCAAAGACACCGAACCTGTGGGAAATGGAAGAAGAAGAGAGTGGAAAAAGAACCAGAAAAAGAGGATAACAGATGAGATTTGAAAGGGTCTCCACTGAAGTATATACGCTACAACCTGGACACACACACACACACACACACACACACACACACACACACTCTCACACACACACACACACACTCTCACACACACACACACACACACACACACACACACACACACACACACACACACACACACACACACACACACACACACACACACACACACACACACACACACACACACACACACACACACACACACACACACACACACACACACACACACACACACACACACACACACACACACACACACACACACACACAAACAAAGAGCTAATTACTGGAGTGAGTGAAGTGAGCTCTTCCAGTGAATGTGATACTAGATGATATATATATATATACAGGGGCAGAGAACCTGGGGGGGCAGGGGGGGCTTGAGCCCCCCACTATTTGATAAGGGGGGGCTGAGCCCCCCCAAAATTGGAGGTTGTCATGAAGAACACTAATACCCTATGCCAGATGTATTCAGAATGAAAGTAATAACCCCCCATTTCATGAACGCCGAGCCCCCCCACTTTTGACATGCTGTCTCTGCCTATGATATATTAAATATATCTTATTGCCCGATAAACCACGTAATAAGCTGTTTATTACCTAGCTCGTCTTCAACCTGGTGTTAAAACTCCGCCATTTTACCGTTCACTCGTTGCTAACAATACGCGTAACGCGCAATGCGCAATGCGCTCTAAAATTTAATTGGTTAAAATTGACTGGGCAATATAACTGGGCAATATGGGAAAATATTGCCCAGCGCGGAATAGGAAATTATACATTGCTGGGCAATATGGCTAGGTAATAAATATATATATCATCTAGTCTCATGTTTTGATCACACATTCATTGTACACACAAAAACTACTCAATTCATTGAGTCTATAATTTTTAGCTCATGTCATAATATTGCTATAAAGTATGTCAATATCCCTCTCTGACTGTGATGACTCTCGTTAATCACTGGAGGTGTCTGTAGCCTCATGTCCCACTCCAGAACTGCACAGAGACAATGTAAAAATCATGTAGATGCTACATATGTTGTTAGGGAGGCTACACATATATATCACAGTAAAAAATTAAAGGTGGTTTTAACCCTTCTGTGGTTGTTTGAGTTGAAACTTGAGTATACTATAGCTACAGCTGGCAAATGCTTTCGAGACAAACATAGAGCTATGAGCAACAGGGGCATAGCTAGGATTGAATCCTAGGGGAGGCTCATTAATTATTCATTAGCCTACATGCCCGCGCATGCGCGTACAACCGGGTGTGCGCACTGTTCGACCCTTTATAACTTCTAGCTGCCAGTTGTGCTCTCGCTTGTGGGTAGCTGCTGCTTGCGCGCTGTCGCTCGCAGGTTGTTAGCCCTAGCCTTATAGCTAGCTGCCGCTTGCACCCGCTCGCGGCGAGCCTAATAAATTATTCATACGGTCGAAAACGGGGAAGGCAAATGCCTCCTCTGCCTCATGCTAGTTACGCCCCTGAGCAACCTGGCTTCTGAAAACCACCACCCACTAGTGATTTGAGGAACTCAACCACATGACAACTCAGGAATGTATGTAGTAATATAGCAATTCATCAAGTTTCCCTCTCATTAACAAAGGAATAGCAGTAAAACCTCAGTTGCATGTAATGGCCTCAGTTGCATGTTTTGTTATAAAATAAAGCATTATACTGCCACTACATACATTCTCTGTTAATGAGGAGAAACTCAATAATGGCTATGCTATTACTTCTACATTCCCAAGTTGTCATGTATTTGTTGGCATACAGGTGTAAAGAAAGTTTAGCAAATCATGCAGGAGGTTATTAGAAGCCAGCTAGGTTAGTTAAAGTCAAAAGTCATGCCACTTCTAATTTGTTGTCTCTCACTTATTAAAAAGGAATTTAGTGGCCCTAGTACACAGGTTAAAACAACCTTTAACTTTTTGCAGTGATAGCTTGAGCATGGTATGCAATAATACATGTAGATGTAATAGAGTCACCTCTGTATTTCATGAGGAGGAACATTCTGTACCACTTCATAGGGAGGAACACCCTGTACCACTTCATAGGGAGGAACATTTTGTACCACTTCATAGGGAGGAACATTCTGTATCGCCTCATATGACATGTCCTGACCAGTGTCTGGACTGCTGTCCCCTACCACATCACTTGGTGTCTCATATATGACATCTCCAGGTCTGTGTGGAGGTGGTGTGGAAAAGATTAACCATCATAATTATCAGACACCCCATACCCCATACCCCATACCCCATACCCCGTACCTCTGTACTACATTATATTTTGTAGTGAGGACTTCTTTATTAGCTACATTTGTACTGGTGTTGGGGCCACTGGTTGCCACTGTATCAATTGGTGTAGTGTGTCTGTGATGTGTATAGAGATGAAGATAACGGTACTGGTCAGCAGACAGACAGACAGAGATAATTAACTCACACAACTGCATTCAGTTCTGAATAGAAGTCACTGCCTATATGATAAAAAAATATGACCTTTATGCACGCACATGCGCGTGCACACACACATGCACGCACGCACGCACACACGCACGCACGCACACACACACACACACACACACACACACACACACACACACACACACGACAGACAAGATCTCCACAACATGTATAGTTTACCACCAAACGATGCCACATTTGTACTGGTGTTGGGGCCACTGGTTGCCACTGTATCAATTGGTGTAGTGTGACTGTGATGTGTATAGAGATGAAGATAACAGTACTGATCAGCAGACAGACAGACAGAGATAACTCACACAACTGCATTCAGTTCTGAATAGAAGTCACTGCCTATGTGACAAGTAAATAAAAAATTTTAAGTGTAATACAGGGATCGTGGAAATCATTTTTTCCAATATATTACATCACAAAATAACTAATTTTTGTATACTGGTTATTTTTCACACATTCTTCACCTTGATATCATTAAAAGTGATATCAACTTCAAATTGAAAGTGAAAATGAACAATATCCTTATATATGGGGATAGACCATAGCAATCCCTATACAAGTGTAAAAACATTTTCACTAAAATGTTGAAGTATGTAGGGATTGAAGTACCAAAAAGTATAGAAACAAGGTCAAAGTTCAGCATGCATGCAGACAAAGGCAGAGGATGATAGCATGCAACAATCATAACATGCGTAACCCCTTTTAGTATTTACAGATGTAGGGACGTGGCGTTACGCATGTTATGATTGTTGCATGCTATCATCCTCTGCCTTTGTCTGCATGCATGCTGAACTTTGACCTTGTTTTTATATTTTTGGGCACTTCAATCCCTACATCATTCAACATTTTAGTGAAAATGTTTTTACACTTGTTTCACTGGTTTTTACTGTGTGTAGCAACACATATAAACCTACTGACTTTCGTGCAGAGTTCTACCTCCCTTGTATACCTATAAGCAGGATATCTAGCAAATATCAGTGACTCCTACATCCTGTCTTGTACGAATATTGCCTACTGAGTACAACAGCGGGTCCAGTTGACAGTTAGTTGTTCAAAGAAACGGAGCAACGTAGCCAAAAAAGACAACACAGCGCTCGAAACAGTGGCAGCTCGACGAACACTGAAAATCTGCATCACTAACAATCCGGGTTTTTACAAATTTCCGAGATTCACTGTAGCTGTATATTTTACGTACTTTGAGAGTATTAAAGTGTATAGAAGCACTCGCAGAGCATGTAGTTTGTCTAAAAAGGCTTAAAACATCCGCGTTCGGGAGTTCTGAGCTGTTACTTTTGTTAAGGCTTAATGGGTGTGTCGGCGCCATCCCTACATATAGAGTCTACCGACTCTATGATATACAGTACTACCATACTGTGTGATACAAAACTATGAATTCTACACACACACACACACACACACACACACACACACACACACACACACACACACACACACACACACACACACACACACACACACACACACACACACACACACACACACACACACACACACACACACACACACACACACACACACACACACACACACACACACACACACACACACACACACACACACACACACACACACACACACACACACACACACACACACACACACACACACACACACACACACACACACACACACACACACACACACACACACACACACACACACACACACACACACACCTTTCACATGTTTCAAGTGTCTCCAAACCACCACACCCACTACCACACCCACCACCACACACAGTAGTAGTAACACTCCACATATTGCTATACTGCTATCACTGCTGCCCAACCAGTACCTACATTAATGAGAGTCAGTGTGGTGGGTCAACATGTCATGTGTTCACTCTACAGTTCCCCTAGAGTTTTGGAGGTGAGCTAATTCAGCCTATCTCATGACAGTGATTGCTGACCAATTCACTGCAGATGGATGTAGGCTGTATCTATTAACTACATAGGTAGGGTTAGTCTCGTCCCCAGGCCCTCTTGTGCGTGGAGAAAAAGGGGCAGAAAAAAGAGGGCCTGGTATCCACTGCATGAGAAATTGGTGTTTGGATATCTCTGTAATCCTCTCCATATAATTCCTTGGTTAGTAGCGCAGTAGTTTTACCACAACTTGAACTAGCCTGTGAAGATGGAACTATTTGGCACAGTGGATACCAGGCCCTCTTCTCTGCACGCAAGAGGGGCCTGGGAACGAGGTTAAGGTAGGGTTCACTCCAGTGTGTTCTGCAATGTTGAGCATTCATGATATTATGTCTGTTTATATGAGGGTTAACATGGTAGGCCATGGTAGACACAAAATAAAGCTGCCAGTACTACATTCCTAAATAGACTGCAGTTCAGTGTGGCAGGAGCTAACCTACTTAGTGCATGGGATGTGATATGTATGTACCATCTGATGGTGGGCCTACAGTAGGTGTGGCTGGGACCTGTGGCGGTCCAACAGGAAGGGTAGTCACCTCCACCATGGCTGGAGCACTCTCACGCTCCCTGTCATCATCCATGTCATCAATGTTGAATGCTGTTATGGACAACCTGAGACACAACAGACACTTCATTACATTGGAACCTCTCTAGTCTGGGGCTTGGGAAATAGATGGAAGTGTCTTGATTTCAGGGACAGTAAAAGGTGTCCTGTCTGTATTGAGGTGTCCTCCTTTATAATCCACCTCTCCATGCAGTACTATACATGAATAGGTACTGTGTGTGTGTGTGTGTGTGTGTGTGTGTGTGTGTGTGTGTGTGTGTGTGTGTGTGTGTGTGTGTGTGTGTGTGTGTGTGTGTGTGTGTGTGTCACTGGTATGTGGTGTTCTGCTCAAGGCCTTCAAAATGGAAACTGAAAGTATCTTTATCTAGAGGTCCTCCCATCACAGGAGATATCCCACCAGTGATGGAGATATGGTATCCATTTAAAGGACGACCTGTGGATGGGGGGGGGGGGGGGGGGGGGGAGTGGGAGGGTGGGAGGATGAGGGGGTGAGGATGAGGGGGTGAGGATGAAGGTGTATGAAGAAGTGTGAAGTGAGGGGTGAGGGGGATGGGGAAGAAGGTGCAAGTATATATAGCCCTTACCTCCATCTACCTGAGGCTCTGTCCAGGAGACAATGATGGTGAAAGGGTCAGGACTGACACCAGTGAAGTTACCTGGCATACTGGGAGCTGTGTGGAATGGAACAGAGACACAGTGTAGCCCACCAGGTACAATCTTTCCCTATTAACTTACAGTCAATATTTGTTGCCTGTACCACTTGACCAGAGACTCCAGGTCCAGCAGTATTAATACCCACAACAGTAATGGTGTACACAGCTCCCATCTTCAGATCAGTCAATAAGAATGTAGTGGTGGTAGAGTTCAGAGTCTCATCTCCTGTGTCTCCATCAGTTGTGAAGTTTAGTTGATAGTTATCAACTGGAGCAGTGGTGTCCATGTTGAATAATGGCTCCTGTGGTGTGTGTGTGTGTGTGTGTGTGTGTGTGTGTGTGTGTGTGTGTGTGTGTGTGTGTGTGTGTGTGTGTGTGTGTGTGTGTGTATGTGTGTGTGTGTGTGTGTGTCAAAGATACTGAGGGCCTGAAACTATATGATGACTGCTAATGATCTCGTAATTGGCAAGCGGGAGTAAGCCAACCTAGTCGTGTCAACGGACTGATTTTTCTATTTACAAGTAAATAAAAAATTTGAAAGGAAATATAGGGCTTGCATAAAGACGTGTTATGTTACACAGACATGTTATGTTATATCAACGTAACATTATGGGTACGTTGATATATCATAACATGTCTGTGTCCCAATCTTGTCTCGGTTCCTTTTTTTGCAATCCCTATATTTCCTTTCAAATTTCCTAAATTGTTTATTTACTTGTCTCCCATCTTTTTTCCCCTGGAACTAGGTACATTTTGCTATTTTGCAGTTTACTTGGTAGCAAACATATTAGCTAATAGAGCTTGTAGCCTGAGGCTATCTAACACTTTTATTGCAACATCAATTGTTTGTGTATTATATTGTACCAATATTACTTTTCGTGGAGCTTTTGTTAATGAAATATAGCAAAGTAGTGCCTGGGGCTACTATTTACAAGATTACAAGATTTTATCTCAACAGTAATTATACACCAATTTCCACATTTAGTACTACTTTTGTTAGCGAGATATAGCTAACTATTGCCTGAGGCTATTTTGTTGTTATATTACAAGATTTACATTGTTTACAGAGATTTTATCACAATGTGGATCATTGGGGTAATAAGCTTTACCATCACACCAATTGTAGAGCTTCTGTTAGTAAGATACGGTAATGCTAGCCTGAGGCTATTTTTTACAAGATTTACATGGTTTACAGAAATTTTATCACAATGTTGATCTTTGGTGTATTACACTTTACCATCACACCAATTCCACATTTACTGGAGCTTTTGTTAGTGAGATACAGTAATGCTTGCCTGAGGCTATTTGTTGTTGTATTACAAGATTTACATTGTTTACAGAGATCTTATCACAATGTTGATCATTGGTGTATTACACTTTATCATTAAACCAATTTCCACATTCAATGGATGAGATACAGTAATCCTTGCCTGAGGCTATTTGTTGTTATATTACAAGATTTACATTGTTTACAAATATTTTATCACAACGTTGATCATTGTGGTATTAAACTATACTATCATACAAAATTTCACATTTAGCAGACCTTTCATTAGTTAGATATAGGATTGTGTGGCCTCCATTAAGAATACATGGCCTGAGGCTATTTTTGTTTATTTTACAAGAAGTACATTGTTTACAAAATTTTTAACATGACGATGCACTACCCACAGTGGAACTACATCACTGTACCAAGTTTCATGTTTAGATGTTTTATCGTTAGTGAGTTACGCTTGTTCAAGTGGAAGAAGAAGAAGAATTCACAAAATGGACTTTTGTTAATTTAACCCCTTTATCATCAATCAAATTATACCATTTTATAATCACAGTTAGTTTCTGGGTATAGTTACACATTCATGTTAACAGAAGTCCAGTAGGTAGCAAACTGAAAGTGAAAGTGATGAAAAACCTTATATATGGTTTTCAATGGGGATAGACCAAATAGCAATCCCCACGCCCATTAGCCCCATACAAAAGTAATGGCTGAGAACTCTCGAACGCGGAAGTTATAGGCCTTTTCAGACAAACAACGTGCTCTGCGAGTGCCTCTATACACTATAATACTCTCAAACTCCGTAAAATATACAGCTACGGTGATTCTCGGAAAATTGTAAAAATGCCGATTGTTCATCATCTTCTTCTTCTTCTTCTTCTTTCTTCTTCAGTTCAAACGACCTACCGCGAAACTGGGATTAGTAATCGCTCTATTTCTTTCACGAAAATCATTTATACTGGAGCGTACATGATCCTTGATGCACAAAATCTTCATACCTTCTCCCAAAGCCCGTCACCCGCAGTTTTACTCAGTGTGCAATATTCGTACAAGACAGGATGTAGGAGTCACTGCCAATTGCTGGCTATCGTCATAGGTATGCAAGGGAGGTAGAACGAAAGCCAGTCGGTTTATACACGTTGCTACATACAGTAAAAACCAGTGAAACAAGTGTAAAAACATTTTTACTAAAATGTTGAAGGATGTAGGGATGGAAGTGCCAAAAAGTATAGAAACAAGGTCAAAGTTCAGCATGCATGCAGACAAAGGCAGGGGATGATAGCATGCAACAATCTTAACATGCGTAACCCCATATCCCTACATCTGTAAATATGGGGTTACGCATGTTATGATTGTTGCATGCTATCATCCCCTGCCTTTGTCTGCATGCATGCTGAACTTTGACCTTGTTTCTATACTTTTTGGCACTTCCATCCCTACATCCTTCAACATTTTAGTAAAAATGTTTTTACACTTGTATATACAGTACTACCGTACTGTGTGATATGTGACGGGCACTGCACATACCGTAACATTATACGTGCTTCTAATTTTGCGTGCGCACTCTCCACTTGCCAACAATGCGTAGCATTCTAGTGGAATGCTAAGCATTGTGGGCGAGCTGAAGGGGCAAGGCTAGCTACGTTTGCATGTAGGGTGAGGGCACCCATAGTTCCACATGAAGTACACACTTGATATGTCAGTCATACATATAACCCCTGTCAGCTGTACCACTAGGTGGGCTTGCTCCACCCACCCAATAATACTATAGTTCACCTGCCAGGAGATAAAGATTTCTGTTGAACTAATGTTAGTAGCAGAGAGATCCTCAACTCGTGGAAGGACTGTAGAAAGAGAGAGGGGGGGGGAGTGAGGAGACTATATCATAGAGTCGGTAGACTCTATATGTACGGATGGTGCCGACACACCCATTTAGCCTTAATGGGGCCTACCTGATCTGTGCTAAAAGCTGTAGATCGGCACATGTACATTCCAACTATATTAGTCTTACACAGAGAAAGTATTTAGGCACTTAAGTAAACGTTGTGCGCCAGTGCGTCACTTGAGGAATTTGCATGCACGCACACACGACCCCTCCCCGTCCAATATCAATGTCCTCCGGTATTAGGGCGGGGGGTTCCAGACGGGATAGGGTGGTCAAACAGTAGCTGACAATTGCTAGTCAGCATTGCATGAAAGTAAGTGTCCTCGCCTTGTAACGCACCAAAATCAAAATCCGCTTTTGGCGGCCTCTTTGGTTATATCCCTCCCCAGAATCGCCCACCCTTGCCTTACTCTCTCTGCTGACACTCTTACAGCCCATGGACGGGTGCAGCTAGGGCCGCTACTAGACAAGTGATAGTAAAAATATCCTCCAGAGTAGTAAACTTTGAAAGCTGAGAAAGATTGGTAGTGGAATGTTTCGGTGCCCGGCAGGCGCAGCGAGAGCTTTACTCTAGCTCCAGCTACTTGTGTGTTTCAGTATCACTGACATTCACCCCCAAGTAAGTATTTCACTAGCAAGTAAAGGACGAGTGTTTAGTACATCGAGGGCTGTTACAATCGCTCAAGAACTAAATATGTATATAAAAGGATATTGAAACGCTGAAAGCACAGAAAAGTTTGTCCTAAAATTAGGGTACTTAATCATCTAGGAATAAATCCATTATGCAGCCCAGAAGTACAGTCTAGTTTTCTCTCCTCAATAGATCTAGATATGAAGCATTTCCATTTGGCTGCACCTGTAATATTATAATGTTCATAATTTTTGTCATATTATATTTTTGCAGTTGTAGTGTGAAGAATCAATTATCTTATCCGATTGCCATGTAAATGTCTGGTGACAGGTTTTACAAATTGCCCGATTTGGTTGTCTTCAAATCAAAGTGTATTCTTTCGGTTGTCCTCTTCTTCCAAAAAGACCACAGTCGCCAACATCTGCTATGCCCCTACACTGGAAAGGGTACTTTTAACCATCTCAATTGTATACTAAGGCAAGGATTGACTTCAGAGTGGGATTGTGTGACAATGTTTATGTAGTGCATATATTATATTATGAAAAGTATATAGTGAACTCTCTGTGATTACCAGGAATACTAGTAGAGAGAATGTTTATTATCATAATGCACTGCCCTATTAGGTATACACAATCTGACACACATAGCACAGACACACACACAATATCAGTCTGGAGTTACTATGACCCTGCCAAAATGGGACAATGTTCCAACTTCACTAGTGAGTATACTGAGTCAAACATAGACATTGATGAACTAAGGTACTTGGGTAGACTAGATAAGTGTCAGGTATTGAATAAACTACAATTATATACACACGACGTTTTGACTTATTCAGTCTTCAACAGGTGTAAAACTGGTAATACAATCACTCAACAAAAATGTGTAAATAGGGTAAACGAGAAAGCCTAGATGGAATGTAATTGGATGTAATACAATAGAAAGAGGTAAATAAGAGGTAAAAATGAAGGGAGAGACATTATAAAAATAGAGAGAGTTATAAAAATCAAAAGGGAAGACAAAGTAATAGAAAAATATACAAACAAAAAAAAATATATATACAAACAAAATGTAGTAGTAAGAAAGATTAGGGGTCCAAATTCATTCCATTTGGGTGTAGACAATCAAGTTGGAAAATGCAGTAGCTCTCTCTGTATTTCCGAAGATTTGGATTTTGGCTCTTCATTTGTTCCAGTACCATGATGGTAAAATCTGATGGTGTATGGCCTGGTCCATTGAAATGGGATGCTACCGGTTTGTCAACACGATTCTTTATGATGTCATTTCGATGTCCATTTAAACGGATGTGTAAGGGATTTTTTGTTTCTCCCACGTATTGACTGTTACAAACTTTGCACTGGATCACATAAATTATATTACTAGTTTTGCAATTGGCAGTGACATGAAGTTTAAAAGTGCGACCTGTAGATGTACTTTGTATCGTAGTACCTGACATCGAAATGACATCATAAAGAATCGTGTTGACAAACCGGTAGCATCCCATTTCAATGGACCAGGCCATACACCATCAGATTTTACCATCATGGTACTGGAACAAATGAAGAGCCAAAATCCAAATCTTCGGAAATACAGAGAGAGCTACTGCATTTTCCAACTTGATTGTCTACACCCAAATGGAATGAATTTGGACCCCTAATCTTTCTTACTACTACATTTTGTTTGTATATATATTTTTTTTTGTTTGTATATTTTTCTGTTACTTTGTCTGCCTTTTTGATTTTTATAACTCTCTCTATTTTTATAATGTCTCTCCCTTCATTTTTACCTCTTATTTACCTCTTTCTATTGTATTACATCCAATTACATTCCATCTAGGCTTTCTTGTTTACCCTATTTACACATTTTTGTTGAGTGATTGTATCACCAGTTTTACACCTGTTGAAGACTGAACAAGTCGAAACGTCGTGTGTATATAATTGTAGTTTATTCAATACCTGACACTTATCTAGACTACCCAAGTACCTTAGTTCATTTATTTATCAGTTAGTCTAGACTAGTGGGCTAGTTGTTGTAGTCTGTCTCTATATTACTCGAACTCTATAGACATTGATGAGGAAGACTCAAACCACAGTAAATTAAGTTGAGATAATCGTCAGAAAAATCACTCTTTATTTTGTTCGTCTGGCTGTGAAGAATATCTAGTAGCTTATTTCGATCTTGATGCATAATCCAGGTGAATAGAGCCCTCGCTCTGTCTCGAGATAAGAATAATCCATGTGCCATAGTCGGGCACACTGGATATAGTAGATAGAAAATGAAAAGCCTAGAGTACAGCCATTAGTTTTCTCGAACCTGAGGTATAAGGCTTACAGCAACGGTATAAGGTTGGTTTAGTTTGCTGCTGTACTGTTATTGACGTGCAGTTTCACATGAACCCAACTACAGTAACCCTTGCTGCGCATGTGCACTGAGGGTTAATAAATAGCTATATAACTGCATCAGAAATGTGCTCTACCTGGTATCATGAATTACGGTCATAGCTCATTCCAGCATATAACAACAGGAATTAATAGCTAGCTGCATCAGCAATACAGATGTACTCTCCCTAGTATTACGAAGGTCATAGCTCATTTAATTGCTTATCGCAACAGGAATGAATAGCTGTGTCAGCAATGCTAGTATAGATGTTATGCATTTATATAGTAACCAGGTACATACACTGCAGGTAGTGCTGACACAGCTGTTTTTATGTTAAAAAACATTTCATTAAAATGTTGTAGGATGTAGGGATGGTAGTGCCAAAAAGTAAAGGAACAAGATTGTAATAACCCAAGTGGTGCACAGTGAACAACTGATTATGATATGACCATGAAACAACTTCTGTATGCAGGTAATGCCATGTGACTATTATGCATGTATGACAATGGCAGACTAACAACGTAACATATATAGTTCAGAGTTCAGAGTTCATGCTACCACAAAGATGAATTACAATTTGTGTATGCAGACAAGGGATGATTGCATGCAACAATAACAACATGTGTAACCCCAAAAAGTAAAATGTAGGGAGGGGTTACGCTTTTCTTGGGTACCTATAGCAGTGTCCATTTCTGCTTCTTTGCTTTACCATTCCTAATATTCCTACTTGTTTGTTTTAAATTCTACTTGTTACTATGTTATTGTTACATAAGTCATATTCAGAACTGAGAACAAGATACAACATACTGCTACTGATAGTGAGGAACTGTTATTGTACATGAAAAATATTGTTGGAAATAGACAGTGTAATCAGTAGTGGGCCTTGACAAATGAAATGTGAATAATACAAAGCCATAATAAAAATATACAATGATGCATCACCATTAGAACATGGTCAGATTATAGGAAATGAGGATATGACATGGAGGAATTATTGATGAGAAATACATGTGGTTTTCAATGAGGAATGATGCATGTAATTCTTATGAGAAGGAAGTATGCAGCGTACAATATATGTGGGGAAAAGGTAAAATGGGATGACAAGGCTCTGTTAGTGCAGGTGGGAGGTTGACCAAAAGATCTGGGAAGGTAGAGGATGAAGTCTAGGGGGGAAAAGGGAAAGGATTTAAGTCATTTTTTAATGGAGAGTTGTCACAGCTACACAGTCTATTAGGCTTAGTGCATAAGGTACACCACAACTAGTCTGGGAAGGTAGAGGATGAAGGAAGTATGGGGGTGGGGGGAGGGAAAGGATCTAAGTCAGAATACACATTTTGTAATGGAGAGTTGTCACAGCTACACAGTCTATTAGGCTTAGTGCATAAGGTACACCACAACTAGTCTGGGAAGGTAGAGGATGAAGGAAGTATGGGGGTGGGGGGAGGGAAAGGATCTAAGTCAGAATACACATTTTGTAATGGAGAGTTGTCACAGCTACACAGAGTCTCAATAGGTTTAGTGCATAAGGTACACCACAACTATTTCAATAAGTGCAGACTCTACAGTCTAACAACTGGTTAAAAAGTGTGATTGTTTTTGACTTGTAGCTGCATTATCCCTTAGTGGATGTGATAGCTACATGTAAGTGGCACTTGCACATTGTAGTATGAAGTGATGTGCACTTTGACAAGTTATTGTTAACTGCATGATATGAGTATGCAGTCTGTCAGTGACTGACTCATCCAACCCCTAGTGTGCAAATAGTGACACATCTGCAGCTGCACCATCCAGGGGACATGCTATAGCTACTTAACATGACAAATTTCATGTGGTTGGCCTGGTAATAGAAAGAAGTTACTCAGGTCCATCATGTTTCTCAATCATAAATTCCACATGTATTGCAGTTTGTGGATATTTCTTTCCAAAATACGTTGGTACAACACACAATTCATGCTTAATGTATTCTATGGATTCACTTATTTCTCATGTACTATTGTGGTTAGCTAACATCATATCTCACCTCCACAGAGCGACATGTAAAAGTACACTTCTATGTATATTAGAGGGAAGTACTATAAGCCATAGCAAGTTGCTGTCAGTAGTCCATTAGGGAGTACTTTTGTATAGCACACTTGGGGTTGGTCTAATTCCTTGCCCCTTACCCACATATTCCAGAATCACTGATAGCTCAGTCCACTTGCATGTATCTGTGACATAATATCTATGCCAAGGATCTGAAAAATTACCATTTGCTGTAGTATGTTTCACTCTGCGCATGTCAGGAGGTGTTAGACTGACATTGGGACTGTTCTTAGAACCCATTAACACTGAACAACGTGCAGGAACTGCTTTAAAACAGGGAAATGTGTAGCAGCTACTCTTGGTGTGGCAACCACCACTACTACTGAAACAAGCCAATGGGTGGCCTTTGAGACCCCCAGAGGAAATTCAATTACTCTACAATAGCATGGTTTGGACAACCACCATCACATTTGTCTAAAATATGCCAGATTGGCTTATCAAAGGCTGCCTTCTAGGTCAGAATGGCATCAACCTCTGTATCAGTAATGTGGGTTACACTGACTAGAGCATTCCCATTTCTTTCTCTGTGCACATGCACCTTTGTTGTCAATGTGGAGTTGTGGAGTCCTTCATTAATAGCTATAGAAATGTCTCTCTTCACATGCTGGTAAGCTGAGGCAGAAAAATGGCTCTGAGGCCATAGTGTGACACCCGGTTACCAAAGTGCTCCCTTGAAGTAATCTGGAGGGACTTAGCTAATGGACATAACACTCTTGAGCAAAATCCAGCATGCTCTTTACAGGCTTGCAGTCTCCTAACTGCTAATGTACACACGGACCTCCATAAAACTTTTACTTTACTCTATGTTGTACATTTACTCTATGTTGTCAGCATTTACTCTATGTTGTCAGCATTTACTCTATGTTGTCAGCATTTACTCTATGTTGTACATTTACTCTATGTTGTACATTTACTCTATGTTGTCAGCATTTACTCTATGTTGTACATTTACTCTATGTTGTACATTTACTCTACGTTGTTGGTAGTATTTTTTCTGATAAGCCTTCTTTTCTGTTGTGAAGAAGGCATTATGTGCACACAACACAAGCAAACACAAACAATGAACTTAGCTCTTAAACTCGGATTCGATCAGCAGCAGCAGAGCATCTTCAGACCACTCAGACTGGCAGAAGACTCTATTAAGTTGCAGTGAATATGAGGATAATGTAAATGTACGACTGTGACCCGCACTAATGTACCTGAAATGCAGTGTCATCAACTGGGATGAGACTACCTTTGTAAAGGACATTAGTTGCAGTGAAAACATGATCGATGTATCATCTTACGACTGATGTACCTGAAAGCGATCATTGCAATTGTGAATCGGAGCAGTAGCGAAGGTTCTTCAGGGCACACGAACTGGCAGGACTCGCACACGAACTGGCAGGACTTGCACAATTAGAAAATGGCTTCCAACACCAATGAACAAATAAGGAAGTTCTTGATTATACACTTGCGAGTGAAGTCACGAAGATTTTCTTGGTCAAGGATCACACATGAAAGTGAAAGGAGTCGTTTCATGTAAAAAACCAAGGAGAGTACTTGTGCCACTTTTGTGGTAGGCTAGTTTAACTGAAGAAGATGATGAACAAAAAAATCCAAAAAGGGGTATGTGGCAAATTCCGTAAGTCATCGTAGCTGTGTATTTTATGTACTTTGAAGGTCTTAGCGGGTACAGAATCACTCGTAGAGTACATCTAAAAGAGTTTGTAAATGCTGCGTTTGGGAGTTCTGAGCCATTCTATTTTGGAAAATGGGCGTGTCCTGTCGGCACCATCCCTACATAGAGTCTACTGACTCTCTGATAGTACTGACTAGATATAGTAATCTACAATGAAGGATATTCCTTGACCGGTCATGCCTATCATATGCCACTGCAATGAACAATATGATGTCTATAATATCCTACAATATTATCTGACCTTCACAGCGACGGACTAGTATGGACATGGCAAACAAGCAAGTCATCTGCTGATCTCGTGGAATATCTATACAGATTGAGACAAAGAGACACATGATAGTATAATCACACAGCATGCATTATCATTATGTGCATACTTGCTAAGTGGTAAGTTTCTCCTGGTTGAAAATTAGCAGATTCATTGCTATATTCAATGTGAATTTGTGGTATCGGTCTCAAACAGTCAGTGGAACTCTCCAGACTGGGGTCTACTGTAGCAGATGACTGGCTACAGTTTTCAGCAATTTCTAATGGCTGCAAGAATCATCATGTGCTATGTTAGGACTGAGTATGTAATGAAACTTACCACAGCAAATACAGTGCTCATATGGCTTGTACAGTTAAACTGAAGTATATCGTCCAATTGCACAGAGAGGGGTGATCTGCGTATACAAACATGACATCATTCGTATTAAAATCCATCCTTCAAGTACTGTATACTTTACGTTGATGGGAACCCAACTTACTGTGGGGTATACATTGCTACTCCCTCCCTGGTCCAGTTTATCCTGACGTATAGACACGTAGTCTGTTGCACAAACGCAAGCAGACTGTACAGGCGAACCATGCACGCTAAGATGCGAGCCATACTTACGTCAACGTAGGCTATAATTTACCAATGCAAACGTACTGCAGCTTACTTTCAAGCTTTCATGTCGCATGCTGTGTATGTATATGTACATGTGTATATGTACATGTGTATTGCGTCGACGTCACTGAGGGAAACTCCAACTCTGCACTACAGATTTCTGTAAAAGTACCGAGCCCCACCCCTTTTCTTCTGCACTATTACTGCCTTCCCTACATACACCATTACACAAAGGCAATATGTTGTAGCTGGCTGGTAGAGTTCGTGCAAGCTATCCATTAGACGGCATTAAACTCATTATGCAGTGAATTTTCATTCGTAAGCCCCCTAGGACTCGCCAGCGTCACATAGGTCTGTACGCATGCTCCCTTATAATGCGCATGCGCAACAAATGGCATTGTGCATCCTGTAAACCCTGTATCGATGCCCTAGCAATCACATTATACCAAAGGAATGAAGGGAATCATAAACACTACAAAAACTACACATACACGGCATTGGCTCAGTTTATTTGGGTGTCACCAGAAGTGCTGTGGGTTTTGTGGTTGGCGGGAGTGGTGGGCAGCTTGTGCTGGGATGAGTACACTGCCATCAATAGGCTCAATGGTGGAGGCAGACTGTGTAGTCTCAGTATATTGGTTAGTATGTTCCTGTAGGCTAAGTGACTACTGCCACGGTGACTATATAAATTATAGGACAGAGATACTACGAAAGGGTTTCCTGCTTTTTCCTCTCTTTACTAGGTCCACGTAGGATCTGCTTTCTTGTCTTCCTTGTCACTCCCTCCCCAGCCTTCTCTGTTCTATCTCTCTCTACTTTCTTGTCTTTGTCTGTCTGTTTGTCACCTCCTCTCTCCACATTTCACTCTGTTCCATACTCCTCCATTTTTGTCTTATATATTTTTAATCACCACTCACTACAGTAAGACTACTATAGTGGTCACTGTGTAGGGAGGCCACCTGCTTATAGCAGTCAGTGGATAGGGTCACATGCAGCGGAACCTCTCTAATAGTGGTCACTGTGTAGGGAGGCCACCTGCTTATAGCAGTCAGTGGATAGGGTCACATGCAGCGGAACCTCTCTAATAGTGGTCACTGTGTAGGGAGGCCACCTGCTTTATAGCAGTCAGTGGATAGGGTCACATGCAGTGGAACCTCTCTAATAGTGGTCACTGTGTAGGGAGGCCACCTGCTTATAGCAGTCAGTAGATAGGGTCAGGTCCAGTCCACCTCCATCCTCTGATATATCCATCCTGGTCAAGGAGGTGGAGGTAGTACTATTTCTATTGAGATGAGTGGGTCAGAGGTGAGGAGTACACTGCCATTGTGTCTCCATATGACTGTGTCTGGTGGGGGAATTCCCTCCAAGGAGCAGGAGATCTGGAGCTCACTGCCGAGGGGAACAAGGACTAAATCCTCACTGTCTGCAGTCACATCAGGAGCAACTGGAGGGATGAGAGAGGGAGAGAGGGAGGGATGGAAGGAGAGAGTGGGAAGGAAGAGAGAGAACATGACTGTGTTTGGTAAGATGTTATCAGTGAGCCCTAGCTCCCTAGCTCCCTTGCTCCCTAGCTATAATTACATACCATATGCATGTATACAGGAAGTACAGGACAATTTTAGCATATTATACAAGTTACATTTTCATCATGTTTAGTATAACTAAGGGTGTTACCTAGAGCTGAAGTCACCTTTTCATATTTTCAGTTGTTATAATTGTCACCATATTAGGGTCACTAATGCTATGCCCATCCTGTTTCATCTTAAATTGTTTCTTCACATCCTGTAGTCACTTACTTTCATTTCTCACCCTTAGTTCCACTTTGGTTGTATAAATTGAGCTCTGCTCAAACTTTAGGCAGATAGGAAAGTGATAAAACCTAACCACTTAATTAACTGACTTTGCAGATCCTTCACAGATGTATGTACACATAGCTACACAAACACACACTCACTTGTACAATGACATTTGCAGTACTCTTCATGATTTCCCCATTATAATATGTGGCTACACATGTGTTGAGCAACTGTACACTGGGAAGTGGTCCTGAGTTGGATGCATCACAATCCAAGTCCAGATCACCTCCTTCATCGACAGTAGTCTCTCCAGTGATAATGGGAGGCTGGAAAACTGCAGAGGAACAAGTGCTAATATCAACACTGCTAAATCATGTCAAGTGTAGGAGGACTTACTTAGGAAGATAACCAGTGCCTGAGTAGAACCTGATGAACTATAACATCGCAGAGTAGGGTTGACATTAGGAACAAACACATTCTCTGTTTGAAACAGTATCAGTACACCATTCATTGCCACCCCCTTGGATGGATCAATGTTAGAGCCTTGTAGCCAGAACTGAGCATCAGTATCTAGTTCTCCATTTATTATACACTCTACACACACTGTCCCAGGTGGTATTTCAATTGTACTAGCTCCCGTCGAAAGTGACACGTTAGCTGTACAGTCATCTGGTCCAAGGTCCTGGGAGTACTAGAAAACAAACACCAGAGGTCATGTGTATATTCTGGGAGCTGAAGTAGCCCTGCAGACACTGCAGAGGCGCATATTGTAAATGACTCGTAAACTACCACACAGATGCCCATTCCCCGTCAGCACACACTTCAACTGTTCCCCTGTGTAACTCATCCTTGAGGAAGTAGCTCTAGTCATGGCACGTATGACAATAAACTCACCGCCACACCAAAGAGACCATCCCAGCACAAAAAGTAGAGGCAGACCCGATCTCCACCACATGTTATAGTAAGTTTACTGAATGATAACACTGTATCTACTAACATTTACTGTAGATGAATATTGACAATGACCACCTACCCCGCTCTTTTGCGTGGGAATGCAACAACACAAGGCGAGATTAATTAACAAGTTTAAAATTTTGCAGGATGTAGGGATGGAAGTGCTAAAAGTGCAGAAACAAGGAACCATCCATGCAGCAAACAATGGCATGCAACCATAATAATATGCGTAACGCCTTTTTGTGCAAACCTGCTCGCACGAGCCCCACCCCCTTCTACTCCCGTTCGCTTGAGCCCCACCTTTCTTTGAAATGTGGTGCACAAATATTCAACAAAAAAGGAAGTTTCTCAGTTGCGCGTCAAGTTACGCAGATTCTCTTGGTCAAGGATCACACATGCAAGTGAAAGGAGTCGTTTCATTCATCAGGCTTGTTTGACCATGCTCAGTAACTTACCATGGTGCATTTTATGGTACCTTCATTACTGCCACTGAGAGAGAAACTCAATTGTACTTGTTAAAATACATGTACAAAGAAAAGTTATCCAAATCACTATATTATAGCAGAGCGTTTTTCAAAGTTCGGTTATTCAAAGTGATGCCACTTCCAATATATAGCCAAGTTTCTCTTATATAGGGTAAAACAATCTTTAATAGTGATATATGTGGTTCCTGCAGAATGGGGATGAGGCAGTTATTGCCTTCTTCTAAAACCCTCTTTATCACTCAAGCTCCTCCTCTCTTCATTTTGTTTTGTTATTTTGTTGTTTGGCAATTAACTGTACTATTCCTACAAGAGTACAAAAACACACCAAATTAAAAGTGGAGGAACAAGGTGCAGTACACAATAATAACATGCGTAGCCCCAAGGTGATTGCAATACATATATACATGCCACTATCTCCCTTGTCTGTCTCCACAATCTCAAAGACACTGTACCTGTGGGAAATGGAAGGAGAAGAGAATGGAAAAAGAACCAGAAAAAGAGGGTAACAGATGAGAGTTGAAAGGGGCTCCACTGAAATATATACACTACAACCTGGACACACACACACACACACACACACACACACACACACACACACACACACACACACACACACACACACAGAGCTAATTACTGGAGTGAGTGAAGTGAGCTCTTTCAGTGAATGTATCATCTAGTCTCGTGTTTTGATCACACATTCATTGTACACACAAATCTACTCAATTCATTGAGTCTATAAGTTTTAGCTCATGTCATAATATTGCTATAAAGTATGTCAATATCCCTCTCTGACTGTGATGACTCTCATTAATCACTGGAAGTGTCTGTAGCCTCATGTCCCACTCCAGAACTGCACAGAGACAATGTGTATAAATGAAATCATGCAGATGCTATACATGTTGATATGCTTAATTAGAGAGGCTATAGCTTGAGTATGGTATGCAATAATTGTATATAATGTGTATATAATGATGTAATAGAGTCACCTCTGTACTTCATAGGGAGGAACATTCTGTACCACTTCATAGGGAGGAACATTCTGTACCACTTCATATGACAAGTCCTGACCAGTGTCTGGACTGTTGTCCCCTACCACATCACTTGGTGTCTCATATATGACATCTCCAGGTCTGTGTGGAGGTGATGTGGAAAAGATCAACCATTAACCATCAGTCACCCCATACCCCATACCCCATACCCTGTATCCCATACTCCATACCTCTGTACTACATTATATGCTGGGTTGGAAGTGGTGAGGACTTCCTTATTAGCTCCATATGCCACATTTGTACTGGTGTTGGGGCCACTGGTTGCCACTGTATCAATTGGTATGTCATAGATGACATCTCCAGGACTGTGATGTGTATAGAGATAGCAGTACTGATCAGCAGACAGACAGACAGACAGACAGACAGACAGACAGGCAGACTGACTGACTGACTGACTGACAGATGGACTGACTGACTGACTGGCTGACTAGCTGGCTCACAGATAGAGATAACTCACACAATTGGATTCTGTTCTTTGTTCATTGAATATTGACTGCCTATATAATATGTAAAAACACAAAGTAACAACCACACACAAACACACACACACACACACACACACACACACACACACACACACACACACACACACACACACACACACACACACACACACACACACACACACACACACACACACACACACACACACACACACACACACACACACACACACACACACACACACACCTTTCTCATGTTTCAAGTGTCTCCAAACCACCACACCCACTACCACACCCACCAACACACACAGTGGTAGTAACACTCCACATATTGTGCCTGCTATTACTGCTGTCCCTGCTCTACCAGTACCTACAAAGTCAATGTGGTGGGTCAACATGTCATGAGGTACTGTCTGCTAATAAACTGGAGGAAAAACTGATACTTTGTAGTCACAGGAATATTTATTCTACAGCAAGAGAGATTGTAGTTGTGTCTCTAATAATGGGTTTACTTAGGTTGTTTCTGGAATGCTGAATATTCATCTTTATACAAGGTTAACATTGAAGAAAAGATCTGTAGCTTATTTCATAATTCTCTACATTCCTCAATAGACTGCAGTTCAGTGTGGCAGGAGCTAATCTACTTAGTGCATGTGATGTGATATGTAAGTACCATCTGATGGTGTGTCTTCAATAGTGAGTGTGAAGGTAGCAAACACTCCATTAGCAGTACATATGTACACACCACTATCTACCTGGTCTGCTGCCACAATCTCCAAAATACCTGTGGAGAGGAGGGAAGGAGGGGGAGGAGGTTCAGGGGCGGATCCTGAAATCCAGTGTATAGCAGTTTTCATAGATCTTGCAGTAGTCTCATGCTTAAACTGACATACAGATGAGCTTTGATCTTTCGAAGTGTACATGTGCAGAATCAATGGACCATCTGATTTCAGTACTCCTGCCCCCCCATCCCCCCCTGGATCTGCCACTGAGGTTGATGGTTGCATGAAAAAAGAGGCTCCACTAAGGTACTAACTTATAACCTTCACACACGTGCACACACACACACACACACACACACACACACACACACACACACACACACACACACACACACACACACACACACACACACCATTGTTAACTTGTACTCCATCAGGTAGAGGTATGCCTCCCTCCCTACTCCAGGTATAGGTAATATCAGTGGTCCCTTTTGACTCCTGAGTACAAGTGAGACGGACTGTAGTCCCTGACTCCACTGTCATATTCTGGAGTGGACCTTCTACCTCCACCTTACCTGGGAGAGGGAGGGAGAGAGGGAGGTAGGGATGGAGAAGAGGGGAGAGGGGGAGGGAGGGAGGTACACTTATATTAATATATGCAGTACACAGCCATGTGTCCTCTCTCACTGACACAGAAGACACTCACCAAATGTACTGTACATGGCAGGAGTACTGAAATCAGATGGTCCATTGAAGTTCACAGACTGTACTCTGACATCATAGCTTGTCAGAGGCTCCAGATTTAACAGAGTTTGTGTTGTTACAGTTGCAGTAAGGCTGAACATCATCACATTGTCATCTTCCCAATCTTCAACACGTCTCTTTACTTCAAGTCTGTACATAGTTGGAAAACCACCTAGTAGAGATGGGGGGGGGGGGGGGGGGGGGGATAGGTAGGGAGGAGAGGGGAGGGGGGGTATTAGAGGTATCACAAGGGATATAATACACATACAATAGTAGACCACGTCATTACCAGGGTCGGTCCAGGAGACAGTGGCAGAGGTGTCAGTGATACCAGAGACAGTAGGTGTGGCTGGGACCTGTGGTGGTCCAACAGGAAGGGTAGTCACCTCCACCATGGCTGGAACACTCTCACGCTCCCTGTCATCATCCATGTCATCAATGTTGAATGCTGTTATGGACAACCTGAAACACAACAGACACTTCATTACATTGGAACCTCTCTAATCTGGGGCTTGGGAAATAGATGGAAGTGTCTTGATTTCAGGGACAGTAAAAGGTGTCCTGTCTATTGAGGTGTCCTCCTTTCTAATCCACCTCTCCATGTAGTGCTATATACATGTAGGTACAGTGATGGCCATACAGGCACAAGGGACTGAGCAATACTGGACATACAATGTAGATAGCAGGTATGGACAGGTAGTGATGTGTGTGTGTGTGTGTGTGTGTGTGTGTGTGTGTGTGTGTGTGTGTGTGTGTGTGTGTGTGCGTGTGTGTGTGTGTGTGTGTGTGTGTGTGTGTGTGTGTGTGTGTGTGTGTGTCTCACTGGTATGTGGTGTTCTGCTCAAGGCCCTCAAAATGGAAACTGAAAGTATCTTTATCAAGAGGTCCTCCCATCACAGGAGATATCCCACCAGTGATGGAGATATAGTATCCATTTAGAGGACGACCTGTGGAGAGGAGTGAGTGGGAGGGTGTGAGGATGAGGGGGGAGGATGGGGTGAGGGGTGCGGGGGATGGGGAAGGTGGTGTGAGTACAGCCCTTACCTCCATTTGTCTGAGGCTCTGTCCAGGAGACAATGATGGTGAAAGGGTTAGGACTGATACCAGTGAAGTCACCTGGCATACTGGGAGCTGTGTGGAATGGAACAGAGACACAGTGTAGCCCACCAAGTACAATCCTTCCCTTTAACTTACGGTCAATATTTGTTGCCTGTACCACTTGACCAGAGACTACAGGTCCAGCAGTATTAATAGCCACAACAGTAATGGTGTACACAGCTCCCATCTTCAGATCAGTCAATAAGAATGTAGTGATGGTAGAGTTCAGAGTCTTATCTCCTGTGTCTCCATCAGTTGTGAAGGTTAGTTGATAGTTATCAACTGGAGCAGTGGTATCCATGTTGAATGATGGTTCCTGTGGTGTGTGTGTGTGTGTGTGTGTGTGTGTGTGTGTGTGTGTGTGTGTGTGTGTGTGTGTGTGTGTGTGTGTGTGTGTGTGTGTGTGTGTGTGTGTGTGTGTGTGTGTGTGTGTGTGTGTGTGTGTGTGTGTGTGTGTGTGTGTGTGTGTGTTGTGTGGGTGAACAATGAAAAAAGAGAGGAAAAATGGGGTACAGAGATCAGGAGGCTTTTGTCCACTTCCAAGTGTGCAACTGCCCAGGTGTCTGTTCAGACTTGTCCTAGTTACAGTCCTGGTATATAGGCCCCAATGTATTCCGAGTATAGTCCTTCAATAATATTGATTTAACACTAAATATATGCTTCACCTGCCATGACACTGAGATTTCTGTTGAACTGATGGTAGTAGCAGAGAGAGCTGGGAGAACTATAGTAAGAAAGAGGGGGAGGAGCGACAGAATCGGGCACAAGAGAGAGAGAGGGGGTACATCACACCCTCCCCCCCACACACAAGCTCACATTGTACAATGACATTTGCAGTATTGTTCAAGGATTCCTCCCCATCTGCAGATGTGGCTACACATGTGTATACTCCTGCTGCATCACGTTGGATGTCCTCTATCTCAAGGTTCCTGTCATTAGAGACCATCACTCCCTGAGGGTTGAGCCACTGTACACTGGGAAGTGGTGCTGAGTTAGATGCATCACAATCCAAGTCCAGATCACCTCCTTCATTGACAGTAGTCTCTCCATTGATAATGGGAGGCTGGAAAACTGTAGAGGAACAAGTGCTATATAATACAAGTAAATAAAAAATTTAGGAAATATAGGGATTGCATAAAAAGGAAAGGAGACAAGATTGGGACACAGACATGTTATGATATATCAACGCAACATTATGGGTACGTCGATATAATATTATAACATGTCTGTTAATATTATATCGTCGTACGTCGATACGATACGTCGTACGTCGTTACGATACGTCGTACGTCGATACGATACGTCGTACGTCGATATAATATTATAACATGTCTGACACAGACACGTTATGATATATCAACGCAACATTATGGGTACGTCGATATAATATTATAACATGTCTGTGTCCCAATCTTGTCTCCTTTCCTTTTTATGCAATCCCTATATTTCCTTTCAAATTTCTTAAATTTTTTATTTACTTGTCTCCTGTCATTTTTTATCTGGACCTAGGTACATACATATCACTATTTTGCAGTTTACTTGGTTACAAACGTATTAGCTAATGCATTTTACATCAGTTAAACTGAATTAGCATTACAGATAATAGTGTGTGCATGAAGAGTTATAGGCTCTGTGTAACTGCCAGTACTTAGGTTTACCATCATACAAATATTCACATTTAGTGAAGCTTTTGTTAGTGAGATACGGAAATGCTTGCATGAGGCTATTTGTTGTGATATTACAAGACTTACATTGTTTACAGAGATCTTATCATAACGTTGATCATTGGTGCATTACACTTTACCAGCATACCACTTTCCACTTTTAGTGGAGCTTTTGTTAGTGAGATACGGTATTGCCTGCCTTAGGCTATTTGTTGTTATATTACAAGATTTACATTGTTTACATAGATCTTATCACAACATTGATCATTGGGGTATTAAGCTTTATCATCACACCAATTTCCATATATAGCAGAGCTTTTGTTAGTGAGATACAGTAATGCTTGCCTGAGGCTATTTTGTACAAGATTTACATGGTTTACAGAGATTTTATCACAATGTTGATCATTGGGGTATTAAGCTTTACCATCACACCAATTTCCACATTTAGTGTAGCTTTTGTTAGTGAGATACAGCATGCCTAAGGCTATTTTGTACAAGATTTACATGGTTTACATAGATTTTATCACAATGTTGATCATTCAGGTATTAAGCTTTTCCATCATACCAATTTCCACATTTAGGGGAGCTATTGTTAGTGAGATACAGAAATGCTTGCCTGAGGCTATTTGTTGTTTTATTACATTGTTTACAGAGATTTTATCACAACGTTAATCATCGGGGTATTAAACTTTTTATACTATCATACAAAATTTCACATTTAGCAGGGCTTTTATTAGTCAGATATAGGATTGTGTGGCCTCCACTATTATACATGGCCTGAGGCTATTTTTGTTTATTTTAAAAGAAGTACATTGTTTTAACATGACGATGCACTATACCCACAGTGGAACTATATCACTGTACCAAATTTCATGTTTAAATGTGTTACCATTAGTGAGTTACGCTTTTACAAGTGGAAGAAGTAGTGTCGGAAGGTGAACAATTTACAAAATAGACTTTTGTTAATTTGACACCTTTATCTACGATTTTATAATCACAGTTAGTTTCTACATATTTATGTTAACAGAAATCCAGTAGCAGCAAACTGAAAGTGAAAGTGATGAAAAAACCTTATATATGGTTTTAATGAGGATAGACCATAGCAATCCGTATATATACAAGTAAATAAAATATTTAGGAAATTTGAAAGGAAATGTAGGGATTGCATAAAAAGGAACGGAGACAAGATTGGGACACAGACATGTTATGATACATCAACGTACCCATAAAGTTACGTTGATATATCATAACATGTCTGTGTCCCAATCTTGTCTCCGTTCCTTTTTATGCAATCCCTATATTTCCTTTCAAATATTTTATTTACTTGTCTCCCATCATTTTTTTCTGGACCTAACTACATGCATTTTGCTATTTTTGTAGTTTACTTGGTAGCAAACATATTAGCTAATAGAGCTTGTAGCCTGATGCTATCCAACATTTTTATTGCAACATCAATTGTTTGTGTATTATATTGTACCAAATTTTACTTTTAGTGGAGCTTTTGTTAATGAAATACAGCAAAGTAGTGCCTGGGGCTACTATTTACAAGACTACAAGATTTTATCTCAGCATTAATTATTGGGATATTAAGCTTTAACACCACACAAATTTCCACATTTTGTGCTACTTTTTTAGCGAGATATAGCTAACTATTGCCTGAGGATATTTTGTTGTTATATTACAAGATTTACATTGTTTACAGAGATTTTATCACAACATTGATCATTGGGGTATTAAGCTCTACCATCACACCAATTTTCACATTTAGTAGAGCTTCTGTTTGTAAGATACGGTAATGCTAGCCTGAGGCTATTTTTTACAAGATTTACATGGTTTACAGAGATTTTATCACAATGTTGATCTTTGGGGTATTAAGCATTACCATCATACCAATTTTCACATTTAGTAGAGCTTCTGTTAGTAAGATGCAGTAATGCTAGCCTGAGGCTATTTTGTACAAGATTTACATGTTTTACAGAGATTTTATCACAATGTTGATCTTTGGGGTATTAAGCTCTACCATCACACCAATTTCCACATTTAGTGGAGCTTTTGTTAGTGAGATACAGTAATGCTTGCCTGAGGCTATTTGTTGTTGTATTACAAGATTTACATTGTTTACAGAGATCTTATCACAACGTTGATCATTAGCATATTACACTTTACCACCATACCAATTTCCACATTTAATGGAGCTTTATTAGTGAGATACAGTAATCCTTGCCTGAGGCTATTTGTTGTTATATTACAAGATTTACATTGTTTACAGAGATTTTATCACAACGTTGATCATTGGGGTATTGAACTATACTATCATAAAAAATTTCACATTTAGCAGACCTTTCATTAGTCAGATATGTGGCCCATTAATAATACATGGCCTGAGGCTATTTTTGTTTATTTTACAAGAAGTACATTGTTTACAAAATTTTTAACATGACGATGCACTATCCCCAGTGGAACTACATAACTGTACCAAGTTTCATGTTTAGATGTGTTACCGTTAGTGAGTTACGCTTGTTTAAGCGGAAGAAGAAGAAGAAGAAGAAGATGGAGAATTTACAAAACGGACTTTGTTAATTTAACACCTTTCTCGTGCATCAAATTATACCATTTTATAATCACAGTTAGTTTCTGGGTATAGTTACACATTCATGTCAACAGAAGTCCAGTAGGTAGCAAACTGAAAGTGAAAGTGATGAAAAACCTTATATATGGTTTTCAATGGGAATAGACCATAGCAATCCCTATATACACAGTACTACCGTACTGTGTGATACACAGTACTACCGTACTGTGTGATACACAGTACTACTGTGTGACATGTACATGTATTACATTGAGAGGAGTGTCAACATCAGTATTACAAGAATCACAAGGGTTAACAACAAATACTTTTGTTATGTTGCTATTAGCGATGGTATCTCTACACATGCTGACTTTCAGGTTAATGGTTACCATGGTTGCTGAGTTTTGCTCATTAGTTATCCTCATTCATAATACATTGCTGGGAGAGATAACGATCAGTAGTACATGAGAATAATAAACAATTTTTGTTTCATGGTTATTTTCACCCATTCTTCACCTTGATATCATTAAAAGTGAAATCAACTTCAAATTGAAAGTGAAAATGAAGAATATCCTTATATATGGTTTTCAATGGGGATAGACCATAGCAATCCCTATATACACAGTACTACCGTACTGTGTGATCAACACTGGTAAACCATGTCAAGTGTAGGACTTACTTAGGAAGATAACCAGTGCCATAGTAGAACCTGATGAACTGAAACATCGCAGAGTAGGGCTGGCATTGGGAACAAACACATTCTCTGTTTGAAACAGTACCAGTACACCATCCACTGTCCTCCCCTTGGATGGATCAATGTTAGAGCCTTGTAGCTGGAACTGAGCATCATCAACTACTTCTCCATTTATTATACACTGTACACACACTGTCCCAGGTGGTATTTCAATTGTAGTAGCTCCCGTTGTAAGTGACACGTTAGCTGTACAGTCATCTGGTCCAAGGTCCTGGGAGTGAACTAGAAAACAAACATCAGAGGTCATGTGTATATTCTGGGAAGTGAAATAGCCCTGCAGACTCCAGCTCTGGTTACGTGTATGACAATAAAACTCACCGCAGCACCAAAGAGACCATCCCAGCACAAAAAGTAGACCTAGATCCGATCTCCACCACATGTTATAATATGATACGCAAGTTTACTGAATGATAACACTGTATCTACTAATATTTATTATTGGCAATGACCACGTACCCCGCTCTTTTGCGTGGGGTTGCAATAACACATAGCGAGATTAATTTAATTAACATTATAATTATATCTACAAGTGTAGAATCTAAAACATTTGCAGGAATGTAGGGATGGAAGTGCCAAAAAGTGTAGAACAAGGAAGCATCCATGCAGCAAAATGCGTAACGTTTTCCTGTTCGCACGAGCCCCACCCCCTTCTACTCCGTTCCCTTGAGCCCGACCTTTCTATGAAATGTGGTGCACAAATTATCAAGGAAGTTTCTCAGTTGCGCGTAAAATTACGAAGATTCTCTTGGTCAAGGATCACGCATGCAAGTGAAAGGAGTCGTTTCATTTATCTGCAAGGTAACCATGCTTACCATGGTGCATGGTACCTGCATTATATTGCCACTGAGAGAGAAACTCAATAAATTGTTTAAGTTGTACGTGCATTCGTTGATATACAGGTGCAAAGAATATTTCTCCAAATCACTATATTATATAGTAAGGCGTTTTTTTCAGAAGTTTGGTTATTCAAAGTGATGCTACTTCCAATAGCTAAGTTAATCTTTTAGTGGCCACAGTTGATACTCAAACATATAGGGTTAAACAACCTCAATATTTTGCAATGATATATGTGGTGGAATGGGGATGAGGCAGTTAATCTAAAACCCTCTTTATCCCTTGAGTTCCTCCTCTACCTTCTATTTGTTGTTTGGCAATTAACTGTACTATTCCTACAAGAGTAAAAAATGTACCAAAAAGTGTAGAAACAAGGTGCAGTACACATATACTTCAAGGATGATAGTATACCAATAATAACCCCAAGGTCATTATCATATATACATGCCACTATCTCCCTTGTCTGTCTCTACAATCTCAAAGATAGTGTACCTGTGGGATATGGAAGGAGAAGAAGAGAGTGGGAAAACAACCTGAGAAAGAGGGTAACAGATGAGAGTTGAATGGGACTCCACTGAAGTATATGCGCTAAAACCTGGACACACACACACACACGTACACACACACGCACACGCACACGCACACACTCACACACAAACACACACACACACACACACACACACACACACACACACACACACACACACACACACACACACACACACACACACACACACACACACACACACACAGAGCTAATTACTGGAGTGAGTGAAGTGAGCTCTTCCAGTGAATATATATATATACTATGTTGCTATGGTAACGGCAGGTTTATATATTGCATATACACCTCATCAATATTCAACATAGTATATATCGTATAAACCATGTCCAATCAGTGTATATTTTCAGATATACACCTGCTATGTTCAGAAGTTTATTTGTGATATATCCCTCGGGCCGTTTGCCCTCGGGAAATATCACAAATAAATTCCTCACAGCAGGTGTATATCTGACATATAAACCTCTTGGCCATGGTTTATACATTACATATATATATATATATATATATATATATATCATCTAGTCTCAAGTTTTGATCACACATTCATTGTACACACAAAAACTACTCAATTCATTGAGTCTATAATTTTCAGCTCATGTCATAATATTGCTATAAAGTATGTCAATATCCCTCTCTGACTGTGATGACTCTCGTTAATCACTGGAGGTGTCTGTAGCCTCATGTCCCACTCCAGAACTGCACAGAGACAATGTTAAAATCATGTAGATGCTACATATGTTGTTAGAGAGGCTATAGCTTGAGCATCATGGTATGCACTAATACATGTAGATGTAATAGAGTCACCTCTGTACTTCATGGGGAGGAACACTCTGTACCACTTCATAGGGAGGAACATTTGGTACCACTTCATAGGGAGGAACATTCTCTACCACTTCATAGTCATATGACATGTCCTGACCAGTGTCTGGACTGCTGTCCCCTACCACATCACTTGGTGTCTCAGTAGTGCCACCTCCAGGTCTGTGTGGAGGTGAATTAACCATCATAATTATCAGGCACCCCATACCCTGCACAGAATACCCCATACCCCATACCCCATACCCCATACCTCTGTACTACATATTCCGGGTTGGAAGTGGTGAGGACTTCTTTATTAACTCCATATGCTACATTTGTACTGGTGTTGTGGCCACTGGTTGCCACTGTATCAATTGGTGTAGTGTGACTGTGATGTGTATAGAGATGAAGATAACTGTACTGATCAGCAGACAGACAGACAGAGATAATTAACTCACACAACTGCATTCAGTTCTGAATAGAAGTCACTGCCTATATGATACAAAAATATGACCTTTATGCAGTGGCACACACATGCACACACACACACACACACACACACACACACACACACACACACACACACACACACACACACACACACACACACACACACACACACACACACACACACACACACACACACACACACACACACACACACACACACACACACATACACACATGCACACACGACAGACAGGATCTCCACCACTATGCTATAGTTTACCACCAAATGATGCCACATTTGTACTGGTGTTGGGGCCACTGGTTGCCACTGTATCACTTGGTGTAGTGTGACTGTGATGTGTATAGAGATGAAGGTACTGGTCAGCAGACAGACAGTCAGAGATAATTAACTCACACAACTGCATTCAGTTCTGAATAGAAGTCACTGCCTATATGGTATGTAAAAATATACTCAATGCACACCTACACCCCCCCCCCCCCCCCCCCCCCCCCCACACACACACACACACCTTTCACTTGTTTCAAATGTCTCCAAACCACTACACCCACTACCACACCCACCACCACCACACACAGTAGTAGTAACACTCCACATATTGTGCCTGTTATTACTGCTGCCCTATTAGTACTCTCATAAACTGGAGGAGAGACTGAAAGACAAGTAAACTGACTTTTTACAGAATATTTAACCACCTGTGCACAGATGGCCTCATGAGTCTTTAGAGTAAGTTTAGCATTGGGTATCTGATAGCAAGCAGTGATTATGTCGTTCCCTGAAAGCCATTGATAACTGTAACCCTATGGAACGTAATTTTACGTATTACTGCAATCTGGTTGCAGTGGTTGGTCATCCCAGCATTCCGGGATAGGACACGAAATTTCGTCAAGAGTGCCCAGACGTATTATCCTAGTGCATGCAAACGCAAGGAAAAATATGGCTGGCTCGAGAGACTCGTGGCTTGCCAGTGTATTCTTTGCTATTTTCCGTATACCTTCATTAGACAGGAGGTGGGGTTCCAATATATGCACATAATGCGGAGGGTTTACACTTCAGTACTTTCATTTACATAACATAGTGTACATGGACATATTCATGGTGCAAAAACATACCTAATGAACATTGGTTGCCTGATATTTTTTCAAGACACTCACAAGTATTTGGTGCAGTACATGTTTCTCCATTTTCACAGGCAGGGTCACATATGGCTAAGATTAATTCAAAAACGTGTACATGGAAATATTCATGGAGCAAATACAAAACATACCTATTTGACATTGGCCACCTGAATATCCTTCAGGACAGTCACAAGTATTTGGTACAGTACATGTTCCTCCATTTTCACAGACAGGGTCACATATGGCTAAAGTGTAATGTATGGGCATGTTGATGGTGCAAAAACCCTAGAACATACCATTTTCACATTGGTCTCCAGAATATCCAGCCAGACATTCACAAGTATCTGGTGCAGTGCAGGTTCCTCCATTTTCACAGGAAGGGTCACATATGGCTAAGATTAAACAAAAGTGTGAAAAACATTTCATTAAAATGTTAAAGTATGTAGGGATGACAATGCTAAAAAGTACAGGAACAAGATGCAGTATATGGAGGCAAACCAGTGATATGGTATGAGAAATAAGAAGCAGCATGAAGGCAAAGGCAAAGGATGGGCATGCAACAATCATAACATGCGTAACCCCATAAAAAAGATGCAGGGAGGGGGGGGGGGGGCAAACCTAAAATATTGGGGGGTGGGGGGGGAGCACAGGCCCACCCCCCCCTAGTTCTCACTCAGCCTGTTCCAATAACAGTATGTAAGTTATGTTAAAAGTGTGGCAATACAGGATTTATGACATATTGCCATGCTATCAACACATAACTTATTTAGATCTCGTTAATAGGTCAAACGAGGTATTTCAAACCATAGCAATGCGTCCACATAGCTTTCTGGTCAGTTCCAACATGGTGTACCATTTTTTGGAGTGAGTTAGCTACAATGTGGTACCTTTGGAAGCATGGTCAATAAGCCACACGCATCGTCCATTCACAAAGAAGCGGCACTATATAGGTCACTCTTGCTTCTTATATTGTTGGAAGGGAAAGAAGAGATCTACATATCAATTTTATTTAAAACTCTCATTTCCATGGAGCGTATGCAAGAATTAGAATGAAATCACAGATATCCCGTAAGCCAGAGGCAAACTATATTGCCACGGTTGATGGCAATACGCAAAATAAGGATCTACACATTCTGCAGTCTGATTGGAGGATTCAAAGTTTGAGTCCAATACTTCAACTCTAAATGTGTACACATTACATATGCATTTTTCATACATATGCAAGAAGGTTCCTGTCCACTCCACATTCTATTGCTTAGACAAGTCCTGATCCGTTCTCCTATCAGTTGGTAGCCATTGTTACAGGTGTAGATGGCAATGGAACCAGTTGTCAGTCCAGTCAAAGTGACAGCACCATTAGCAGGATTGGACAACTCACTACATGATGCTGTAGTGTATGTACATAGGAATTCAAAATATGAGCATTTAGTTGCTAACTAAAAGATGTACGTGAGCAGTTCACATGTGCATGGTCCACAAATTTTCTATTGTGTACATGAGAAGGCAGGAAATCATGTCAAATTAGGTATATAAGAAGGTTCTTTGGTCTAGGATCTTAAATGAAATCATTCTGTGAAAAAATTAAGACGTAATACATGTAGGTACATAGTGTATGGGCATATTCATGGTGCAAAAGTCTAAAACATACCTATTTGACATTGGTCGCCTGAATATCCTTCAGGACAGTCACAAGTATCTGGTGCAGTGCAAGTCCCTCCATTTTCACAGGAAGGGTCACATACAGCTGAGATTAACATAGTGTACGTGAGTACCACTCATGGCAGTGGAGTAGGAAGATAAAAAATATTGGGGGGGGGGGACCAAACCTGACCCCCTGGCCCCCCTGTTCCCACTCAGCCTGTTCTAAGTATTAGTTGTTGCATGGTCCTGAGTGCCCACATATCCTGTGTGAGCACGAGGGCCCATGCAACAACTAATTTGTTGCCATTTCTATTGTTTCCAGCTCCTAACCACTCCCTTACTAGCTTAATGATGTAATAAGTGTGCCACACACGATATGTTGGCACACTTTAGCCTTTGATCTGTTACTCTACCAGGCAACAATAACAGTATGTAAGTTATGTTGAAAGTGTGGCAATATAGGATTTATGACATATTGCCATGCTATCAACCTTAAAGCTCGTTAATAAGGTCGAACGAGGTATTTCAAACCATAGCACTACATCCACATAGCTTTCTGGTCAGTCCAACACGGTGTACCACTTTTTAAAGCTAATTAGCTACAACGTAATACTTTTGGAGGCATGGTCAATAAGCCATGCCCATCGTCTGTTCACAAAGAAGCGGTACTATATAGGTCACTGTGACTGTGTGTGTCAGGAAATCATGTCAAATTAGGTATATGAAGAAGGTCCTTTGGTCTAGGATCTTAAAAGAAACCATTCTGTGCAAAAATTAAGATGTAATACATGTAGGTACATAGTATATGGGCATATTCATGGTGCAAAAGTCTAAAACGTACCTGTTTGACATTGGTTGCCTGAATATCCTTCAGGACAGTCACAAGTATTTGGTGCAGTACATGTTCCTCCATTTTCACAGACAGAGTCACATGTGGCTAAAGTGTAATGTATGATACATGGGCATGTTGATGGTGTAAAAACCCTAGAACACACCATTTTCACATTGTTCTCCAGAATATCCAGCCAAACATTCACAAGTATCTGGTGCAGTGCAGGTTCCTCCATTTTCACAGGAAGGGTCACATATGGCTAAGGTTAAACAATAGTGTATGTGGGTACATTCATGGCAGTGGAGTAGGAAGATAAAAATAATAGGGGGGGGGCCAAACCTGACCAATTTGTCTATTGACCAGTAACTCAATATGCTTGACTCAAATAAATAGCTGGGTAATTATTGGGTGGGACAGGCCCCCCTCCTAAAATATTGGGGGGGAGGGGGGCACAGGCTCACCAGGTCCCCCTGGCCCCCCTGTTCCCACTTAGCCTGTTCCAATAACAGTATGTAAGTTATGTTAAAAGTGTGGCAATACAGGATTTATGACATATTGCCATGCTATCAACACATAACTTATTTAGATCTCGTTAATAGGTCAAACGAGGTATTTCAAACCATAGCAATGCGTCCACATAGCTTTCTGGTCAGTTCCAACATGGTGTACCATTTTTTGGAGTGAGTTAGCTACAATGTGGTACCTTTGGAAGCATGGTCAATAAGCCACACGCATCGTCCGTTCACAAAGAAGCGGCACTATATAGGTCACTCTTGCTTCTTATATTGTTGGAAGGGAAAGAAGAGATCTACATATCAATTTTATTTAAAACTCTCATTTCCATGAAGCGTATGCAAGAATTAGAATGAAATCAGAGATATCCCGTAAGCCAGAGGCAAACTATATTGCCACGGTTGATGGCAATACGCAAAATAAGGATCTACACATTCTGCAATCTGATTGGAGGATTCAAAGTTAGAGTCCAATACTTCGACTCTAAATGTGTACACATTACATATGCATTTTTCATACATGTGCAAGAAGGTTCCTGTCCACTCCACATTCTATTGCTTAGACAAGTCCTGATCCGTTCTCCTATCAGTTGGTAGCCATTGTTACAGGTGTAGATGGCAATGGAACCAGTTGTTAGTCTAGTCAAAGTGACAGCAGCACCATTAGCAGGATTGGACAACTCACTACATGATGCTGTAGTGTATGTACATATGAATTCAAAATATGAGCATTTAGTTGCTAACTAAAAGGTGTACGTGAGCAGTTCACATATGCATGGTCCACAAATTTTCTATTGTGTACATAGAAGGCAGGAAATCATGTCAAATTAGGTATATAAAGAAGGTTCTTTGGTCTAGGATCTTAAATGAAATCATTCTGTGCAAAAATTAAGAGGTAATACATGTAGGTACATAGTATATGGGCATATTCATGGGTGCAAAAGCCTAAAACATACCTATTTGACATTGGTTGCCTGAATATCCTTCAGGACATTCACAAGTATCTGGTGCAGTGCAAGTTCCTCCATTTTCACAGGAAGGGTCACATACAGCTAAGATTAACATAGTGTACGTGGGTACATTCATGGAGCAAATAGCAAAACATACTTGTATCCTATAAATTTGTACACATTACAAATGCATTCTTCATACGTATGCAAGTAGGTTCCTGTCCACTCCACATTCTATTGCTTAGACAAGTCCTGATCTGCTGTCCAGTCCTTTGGTATCCACTGTTACAGGTATAGATGGCAAAGGAACCAGCTGTCAGTCCAGTCCAAGTGACAGCACCATTAGCAGGATTGGACAACTCACTACACAGTTCTATAGTGTATTATATCAAATCATTTTGTCTCATCTGCAAATCACTAGAAATATATACACATACCATCTCTTCCAAGTCATTGAAATAAGGTGCATGCAAAGGCAGAAGATAATAATGTAACATGCATAATCCCATATCCCTTTATGTGTACTATTATTGTTGTATGTCATCATCCCCTGTTTTGCCTGCATACCGTAGCTTGTATCCTGTTCCTATAGCCTTCAAGAAGTGTTTTTAGTTAAGCTCACTCTTACATAATACTGTTTAAGGACTCTGTGGTGTGTAGTCATTTCTATGCTGAGTGGAGCCTCCAGTTGCTAACTAAAAAGAAGTACGTATATAAGCAGTTCACATGTGCAGGGCCCACCCTTTATCTATTTTATAGGATCACATGAGAAATCAGGAAATCATGTCAAATTAGGTACCTATGAAGAAGGTCTGTTGGTCTAGGGTCGTGGACACTCCAATGGAATCATTTTGTGCAAATATTTAGTCGGAATTTTAGCATTTTACACGTTACTCCAATATACATAGTTTATGAACGTATTCATTGTGCAAATGCTTAAACGTATACACCATATTGACATTGGTTGCCTGAATATCTTTCAGGACAGTCACAAGTATTTGGTGCAGTACAGTTCCCTCCATTTTCACAGGCAGGGTCACATATGGCTAGGAAATGAAACATAGTGTACATATGGATACTTTCAGAGCCAAACCTTTTGACTGTCAGACTGGCAAATGACACACACAAAGAGATGAATGAAAATTGCTACATAAATGGCTCTTAATTTACTTGTATAAATGTGTACATATTACAAATGCATTCTTCATACGTATGCAAGTAGGTTCCTGTCCACTCCACATTCCATTGCTCATACAAGTCCTGTTCCGTTCTCCACTCAGTTGGTAGCCATTGTCACAGGTATAGATGGCATTAGAACCAGTTGTCAGTCCAGTCCAAGTGACAGCACCATTAGCAGGATCGGACAACTCACTACATGATGCTCTAGTGTACCTATGAATATTCACTTCTTCTGTCTCATCTGCGAAACATAGACACATCTTCCGAAGTAAACACATCACATTGCCATAAAACAAGGTACATGTAGGCAAACAGCAAAATAATGATGTGCAGCAATCATAAAACTACGTATATGAGGTTATGCATGCTATTTTCCCTCGGCATACATGCACAGTGAGGGTTACTGTACATGGTTGTCTTCTGTGTGTCTGTCTGTGGTGTCTGTCTGTTTGTCTGATGCCCTACTTTTTAGACACAGTAAGCTTAAATGAAGGTACCAATTATTATCATGGAGTGGACTTTTATATAAAACGGACTTTCCATATAAAAGCTTCATTCAAAAATTATGGCATCATTTGCTTGCTGTGAAAGCCACCAGCGATCCAGAGCTTGTTCCTTCAACGACATAGGTTAATAGGCTGTTCAAAGCCTAATCGGGTGCTAAACACTACTTGAAATATAAGCTAGTGTAGTAAAGCGAGCTTCTCTGTGCCTAAGAGGGAGAGAGCTTATGACTTGCTCAGGGAGTCATTCAGCAGGCTGTCCCTCCAGACCCACTGCATTCCTGACAAACAGTCTCACAGTATAGTTGGTGAATGGTAGTAGCCCAGTAAGTGTGAAGGTAGTAGTTTCTTCGTTTCCATAGAACACAATGGTTCGTGTTATGTCATCTTTGTGTTTACAGCCCCTTATTAACCCTCGGCGCGCATGCGCAGCGAGGGTTACTGTAATCGGGCCTGTCTGTCTGCCTGTCTGCCTGCCTGCCTGCCTGCCTGCCTGCCTGCCTGCCTGCCTGCCTGCCTGCCTGCCTGCCGGCCTGCCTGTCTGTCTGTCTGTCTGTCTGTCTGTCTGTAGGTCGGTCGGTCTGTCTGTCCGTTAATCGAAATCTCACCTCAGGAGCGTCCGTTCGTCCGGAAAAGAATATCACGTACTGAACGGGCAACGAAGGTTAGAATATTTGTGTGGATTTTTCTGAAGCCGCTCCGTTGCAGAGATACACCGCTTCCTGAATTGTACTGCTATCCGTGCAGTCGGCCATTTGGAATCCGCGCATGCGCATTATTAGTAAAAAATTATTAGCGTTAATTAACTTAATAGCGCGCGTCGGATCGTACGTAGCGCCAAGGGTTCTGCACTTTAGTGTGCATTCATTTTGTTTTGTGATAACGGGGTTTGGGTTAATGTCCAGTGGGTGTAGTGTGTAAAGAGTTGAGAAAGGGAAGTGGCAGATAAGCAGTCATCTAACACACAACATACCTTGGGGTGACTATTTTTTGCGGGTACAAAAGTTTGATAGTTCTGCGGATTTGCATCAGAACGCAAAATTTAATACTCGCAAAAATTTGCACAAACCCTCATGATAACCGCGGCGGTGCCACACACGCAAGCGTGCGTTCCGAGTGTAAACGCATGCACGCATTATTACACGCGATCAAACATGCAGGGACTATGAGAAAGCTGTGGTCCAAGGGAGGCTAAGTAGATCCCATAAAACACCCTTCGTATAACTTCTGATGCGTTCACAGAGCACAAAAAACGGAAGAATCTGGTCCAGGTAAGCCAACCCTCTCCGCGCATGCGCGCGCCGAGGGTGGGTAGCAATAGCAAATTTTATACCAGTAAAAATGCACAGAATCTTAAATCCGCAAAAAATGTACCTGCAAATAATTGTCACCTTAAGGTAGGGCTACCTTTGCTCTTTCCAATTACTTACATTGAACTCTGACAGTTGTGTTGGCAGCATTAGACCCCACCTCATTACTGGCCTCACATTCATACAGTCCACCTCCATCCTCTGATATATCCATCCTGGTCAAGGAGGTGGAGGTAGTACTATTCTCTATTGAGATGAGTGGGTTAGAGGTGAGGAGTACACTGCCATTGTGTCTCCATGTGACTGTGTCTGGTGGGGGAATTCCCTCCAAGGAGCAGGAGATGTGGAGCTCACTGCCGAAGGGAACAAGGACTAAATCCTCACTGTCTGCAGTCACATCAGGAGCAACTGGAGGGAGAGGGGAGAGGTGGAATGGATACACACTGTCACACACACACACACACACACACACACACACACACACACACACACACACACACACACACACACACACACACACACACACACACACACACACACACACACACACACACACACACACACACACACACACACACACACACACACACACACACACACACACACACACACACACACACACATACACACACACACACACACACACACACACACACACACACACACACACACCATTTTTCTAACAAAAGCCAACAAGCATCACCTATACATTTACATACACAGCATCCTACAGAACAGCAAGCACCAAATCAATATAACTTTAGTGTAAATTTTAAAGCTCAAGTGAACCTACCGTCATGGTACAGTTAGTCAACTACTCTATGTGGAGACCCTCTAGTTATGTAACAGTACATAAGTAAACTATCCAATCAGATCAGCTAGTAAATATGATTCCATATACTCTCTATCACTAGAGTACCAGTTTATTTGTATGACCAAATATTTGTAAAAACATTTGGACTCCACAACAGGTGGAGTGGCCTCGCCCTAGCCTGAGTGTACTGTGTGCCAGGAGATTAAAGAGGCCAAAACATGAAACCCCATGCTTAAAGGGCAGGGGACTCCCCTGATGACCAATGGGAGATGGCATTATAAGAACATTGCATGTATTGTATACAAGAAATAATACTTTTAGGGAACTAAGCCAACATGTTTCACACACCACATGAGTGATTGATACTGATGATAGTAGCTAAGCATAGTAAAACCCAGTGCCTGTGACCAAGCTATTCTCAACCCTAGCACTCCTCTAGACTACACACACACACACACACACACACACACACACACACACACACACACACACACACACACACACACACACACACACACACACACACACACACACACACACACACACACAGAGAAGCTCACATTGTACAGTGACATTTGCAGTACTATTTATAGTTTCCCCATCAGTAGTAGATGTGGCTACACATGTGTATACTCCTGCTGCATCACGTTGGATGTCCTCTATCTCAAGGTTCCTGTCATTAGAGACCATCACTCCCTGAGGATTGAGCCACTGTACTCTGGGAAATGGTGCTGAGTTAGATGCATCACAATCCAAGTCCAGATCACCTCCTTCGTTGACAGTAGTCTCTCCAGTGATAATGGGAGGCCGGAAAACTGCAGAGGAACAAGTGCTAATATCAACACTGCTAAATCATGTCAAGTGTAGGACTTACTTAGGAAGATAACCAGTGCCTGAGTAGAAACTGATGAACTCAGTCTGAAACATTGCAGGATTGGGTTGTCAATGACATTAGGAATAAACACATTCTCAGTATCAAACAGTACCAGTACACCATCCACTGTCCTCCCCTTGGATGGATCAATGTTAGAGCCTTGTATCTGGAACTGAGCATCAGTATCTAGTTCTCCATTTATTATACACTCTACACACACTGTCCCAGGTGGTATTTCAATTGTAGTAGCTCCCGTTGAAAGTGACACGTTAGCAATACAGTCCTCTGGTCCAAGGTCCTGGGAGTGAACTAGAAAACAAACACCAGAGGTCATGTGTATATTCTGGGAGCTGAAGTAGCCCTGCAGACACTGAAGAGGTGTATGATGTAAATGACTCGTAAACTAGCACACAGATGCCCATTCCCCGTCAGCACACACTTCAACTCTTCCCCTGTGTAACTCATCCTTGAGGAAGTAGCTCTAGTCATGGCACGTATGACAATAAAACTCACCGCCACACCAAAGAGACCATCCCAGCACAAAAAGTAGACGCAGACTCGATCTCCACCACATGTTATAATACGCAAGTTTACCGAACGATAAGCACTGTATCTACTAACATTTACTGTAGATGAATATATGGCAATGACCACGTACTCCGCTCTTTTGCGTGGGATTGCAATAATACTTACAAGTTTAATGTAGGGATGGAAGTGCTAAAAGTGTAGAAACAAGGAAGCATCCATGCAGCAAAACAGGGGATGATGGCATGCAACAATAGCAATATGTGAAACGCTTTTTTGCGCAAACCTGTTCGCACGAGCCCCACCCCCTTCTACTCCCGTTCGCTTGAGCCCAACCTTTTTATGAAATGTGGTGCACAATATCCAACAAAAAAGCAAGTTTCTCAGTTGTGCGTCAAGTTACGTAGATTCTCTTGGTCAAGGATCACGCATGCAAGTGAAAGGAGTCGTTTCATTCATCAGGCTTGTTTGACCATGCTCAGTAACTTACCATGATGCATTTTATGGTACCTTCATTACTGCCACTGAGAAACTCAATTTGTATTTGTTAATATATATACAGGTGCAAAGAAAAGTTCTCCAAATCACTATATTATAGTAGGGCATTTTTCAAAAGTTTGAAGTGATGCCACTTCCAATATATAGCCAAGTTTCTCTTATATAGGGTTAATATTTTGCAGTGATATATGTGGTTCCTACAGAATGGGGATGAAGTAGTTTATCGCCTTCTTCTAAACCCTCTTTCGTCCTCGAGCTCCTCCTCTCCCTTCTTCCATCATTTTGTTTTGTTATTTTGTTGTTTAGCAATTAACTGTGCTATTCTTACAAGAGTAAAAACATACCAAAAAGTGTAGGAACAAGGTGCAGTACACACAATAATAACATGCATAGCCCTGAGGTGATTGATATACATGCCCCTTGTCTGTCTCCACAATCTCAAAGACACCGAACCTGTGGGAAATGGAAGGAGAAGAAGAGAGCAGAAAAAGAACCAGAAAAGAGGGTAACAGATGGAAGTCGAAAGCGGCTCCACTGAAGTATATACACTACAACCTGGACACACACACACACACACACACACACACACACACACGCGCACGCATGCACGCACGCACGCACACACACACAAACAGAGAGCTAATTACTGGAGTGAGTGAAGTGAGCTCTTCCAGTGAATGTATATATCATCTAGTCTCATGTTTTGATCACACATTCATTGTACACACAAAAACTACTCAATTCATTGAGTCTATAATTTTTAGCTCATGTCATAATATTGCTATAAAGTATGTCAATATCCCTCTCTGACTGTGATGACTCTCATTAATCACTGGAGGTGTCTGCAGCCTCATGTCCCACTCCAGAACTGCACAGAGACAATGTGAAAATCATGTAGATGCTACATATGTTGTTAGAGAGGCTATAGCTTGAGCATGGTATGCAATAATTGACTAATACATGTAGATGTAATAGAGTCACCTCTGTACTTCATGAGGAGGAACATTCTGTACCACTTCATAGGGAGGAACATTCTGTACCACTTCATAGGGAGGAACATTCTGTACCACTTCATAAGGAGGAGCATTTTGTACCACTTCATAGGAAGGAACACTCTGTACCTCTTCATAAGGAGGAGCATTTTGTACCACTTCATAGGGAGGAACATTCTGTACCACTTCATAGGGAGGAACATTCTGTACCACTTCATATGACATGTCCTGACCAGTGTCTGGACTGTTATCCCCTACCACATCACTTGGTGTCTCAGTAGTGCCACCTCCAGGTCTGTGTGGAGGTGACCTGGAAAAGATTAACCATCGTAATTACCAGCCACCCCATACCCTGCACCCCATACCCCATACCCCATACCCCATACCCCATACCTCTGTACTACATTATATGTTGTAGTGAGGACTTCTTTATTAGCTACATTTGTACTGGTGTTGGGGTCACTGGTTACCACTGCATCAATTGGTGTAGTGTGACTGTGATGTGTATAGAGATGAAGATAACTGTACTGGTCAGCAGACAGACAGACAGAGATAACTCACACAACTGCATTCAGTTCTGAATAGAAGTCACTGCCTATATGATACAAAAATATGACCTTTATGTAGTGGCACGCACATGCACACACACACACACACACACACACACACATACACACACACACACACACACACACACACACACACACACACACACACACACACATGCACACACGACAGACAAGATCTCCACAACATGTTATATATGCTATAGTTTACCACCAAATGATGCCACATTTGTACTGGTGTTGGGGCCACTGGTTGCCACTGTATCAATTGGTGTAGTGTGACTGTGATGTGTATAGAGATGAAGATAACTATACTGGTCAGCAGACAGACAGACAGAGATAATTAACTCACACAACTGCATTCAGTTCTGAATAGAAGTCACTGCCTATATGACAAGTAAATAAAAAATTTAAGAAATTTGAAGTGTAATAATAAGATCAGGGAAATCATTTTTTCCAATATAATGTACATCTTACATCACAACATAACCAATTTTTGTATACTGGTTATTTTTTACACATTCTTCACCATGATATCATTAAAAGTGATTCTCAAATTGAAAGTGAAAATGAACAATATCCTTATATATGGTTTTCAATGGGGATAGACCATAGCAATCCTTACACACACACACACACACACACACACACACACACACACACACACACACACACACACACACACACACACACACACACACACACACACACACACACACACACACACACACACACACACACACACACACACACACACACACCTTTCACGTGATTCAATTGTCTCCAAATCACCACACCCACTACCACACCCACCACCACACACAGTAGTAGTAACACTCCACATATTGTGCCTGCTATCACTGCTGCCCAACCAGTACCTACAACAGTACCTACATTAATGAGAGTCAGTGTGGTGGGTTAACATGCTATGTGTTCACTCTACAGTTCCTCTAGAATTTTGGAGGTGAGCTAATTCAGCCTATCCCATGACAGTGATTGCTGATCAATTCACTGCAGCTGGATGTAGGCTGTATCTACTGTTTCCCAGGCCCTCTTGTGCACAGAGAAAAAGAGACAGAGAAAAAAGGGCCTGGTATCCACTGCATGCGTTAGTGCAGTAGACTAGTTTCACCACAACTTGAACTAGGCCTCGAAGATGGGCACTTGATTCCACAATGCTGTGGAGTATGCACTTCTGAGCCTTAGACAAGGTGGCATAACTAAAGAAAGAGCAAAAAGAGGCTATCAAGGAGATCTATGATGGGCGTGGTACGTTGTAGATGAATTTACGGTATGTTATCCTGAGAATTTACAGAACTATTTGGCACATGTGCAAGCAGTGGATACCAGACCCTCTTCAAGAGGGCCTGGGAATGAGGCTAAGGTAGGGTTCACTCCAGTGTGTTCTGCAATGCTGAACATTCACGATATTATGTCTGTTTATATGAGGGTTAACATGGTAGGCCATGTTAGACACAAAATAAAGCTGCCAGTACTATATATTCTTCAATAGACTGCAATACAGTGTGGCAGGAGCTAGCCTACTCAGTGCATGGGATGTGTTATGTATGTACCATCTGATGGTGGGCCTTCAATACTGAGTGTGAAGGTAGCAGACACTCCATTAGCAGTACATATGTACACACCACTATCTCCCTTGTCTGCTGCCACATAACCAGTGATGTGGCTGATAAGGAGATCAATGGCAAATAGGAGGAAAAGGGAATCTACAAAATACTTCATCATATCAGAGCACAAAGCCTCACCATTACTACTACAGACAGACTACTCACATCCTTCATAATATATGGCTTGCTTGCAGCCAGAAACAAATTCCTGGCATGTTTATATACTATGTAAGTCTTGTCCAACCTCTTACTATATAGACTGGTTTATGATTACCACACTGGTTGTGATAGACTGGCTGAGTCAATGTAGCTTTTTTGGCGGGTCAAAGGTCTACATTTCTTTCTGGCAGGTCAAAGGTCATATGTAGAATTATATGCGCGGAGGAGGGAGAGAGCCCTAGCTACTAGTGCTACTGTAGCTACCAGTGCTACTAATCTAGCTACCTGTGCTACTACTGCTACCCAGCTAGCTACCAGTTATACACTAGCTACTACAGCTACTTTTAGTATGCTGTATAAATAGTACTAGTGGGCGGTTATTGTTCTAGATACACCTTACTTGTGCCATCTACCCTTATTCCCAGGAAGCAGTAGTAGTACTGGTAACTCAGCACCAGTTGTCAGCTCAGAAAAATTAAGTTGTCTATTTGACTTCACCTAGCTGAGCCGTCGAATTTTGGCAATAACTCTCTTATTTTTTACCCAATTTCAAAATAAAAAGTACCATTGGATTCCTCCGCGTCTAGTGATAGGTCTCACTAAATTTGAATCCCTACCACTCCAAAGATAGCTGTATGTCCCATAAGGAAAGTATGGAGATACCATTGACCGCGAGGAATGTAGTGCGCGTGACCTCAACTATACACGCCGTTTACGCGCGAAGGCTTCTTACGTGCTCGAAGCGTTTGCTGGTGTGAAAATCAGCAAGAAAGAGGGGCTACCCGGACGACACAAGGATTCCCAGGTTAGTAATGCTAGCTAGGCTCCCATATTTACAATGAGATGTAGCGTAGCAGTCAAAACGGTACAAGTGAACTATGACATCGTGGATCAACGCACTTCCAGCGTCATGGCTCACCTTTAGCCACTTATTCCTAGTCTTCGGCCTAACCAAGCCCTAAAGTACTCGAAAAACGCACTTCACGTAGCGTTCAGCACTGCCGCGTGGTTTACCACTACCCGCAAACATGCAGGAAGTTGTCAAAATGACGCGCGGTTGCGTAGCACGTAAAACCTCAGCAACTTCCGGGGCTCAGGTGAACGCAAATAGACAATAGTCTGTATGTACAGCCTAGCTCACGGAAAGTAAATATGTTACAGAATCATTAACAATGTTTGGAGGACACACTGATGAACAGTCTTCAGAAACTGATAGTGACAGTGTTTATTTACCACCCTCACATAATAAACTTTAACCACTACTAGTTTGTGGTAGTCAAGCACATCCAATTACTTGTACGTGACAGGCTGTGTACAAGTACAGCTAGACTGCAGCTAGACTGTAAGGTTGGGACGCATGCAGGAAATTCACTGGAAATTAGATATACATCTATTTGTGTCATGTTAGTCCAATTAAATGGGGGTGATAGGATGTGGGCTAGCCGTAAAAGACTCTCTAACCCACCATCCCAGTTCTTAAGGCTGGGCATCCTAGGTACTTCCTGATTGATTTTTGGCCTATATTTATTTCTGTGTGTTGCATGTTTTATTTGTATGATTTTATTTGTCCTATTTTTGTATGGTTGGTTAAATCTATGTCTTGTTTGTCTGGTCCATGTGCTATGTGTCCTGTTTGTCTGGTCTGGGTGTTATATGTCTTGTTTGTCTGGGTTGCCTCTCTTTCCTTCCTACTTCTTACATAGCTAGTGTGCTATGCACATGTATTTCCATGAGGGGGTCACAGTATACAGTACTTCATCATAATAATAAAACTCCTTCTGTGAGGTGTCAAATCTTGCAGCTACGTTTAGTATCTATGCGTAGAGCTACAGATATCTACGTACAAAGGGTACACCCTCATACTCCCGGTATAGATCTACTCACCAGTGGCTACAATGACCCCCCAGTGCCTGGATAACAGTAGTGGGACTACCACGGCCAAGACTGTGTTGCATATGGTAAAAGATCTCTGTAACATCCCTTCAGTAGAAAATCCGATAATTGCGAGCGGAACGAGCAAACCTAGTGGCGATTTTTCGTCGTGCCAGTGCGCATGCGTCCCCGAACGGCCTTGTCTCGCTAACAATGCACTGCATTCCAGGAGCAGGTATATACAAGGTACTAGTACTAGGTGTCATGGAGCGCAGCTAGCTAGCTGTCGACCTAACTTCGGCGCCATGCGTATGGCTGAGTCGCGCGCCTACTCCAAGCACATCAGTTTCGCTTTCCTGGGCGGTAGTTTGGATCGAAGGGCGAGGAGAGAAGTTTTCGCGCTGAGTGGGGTGATGCGTTCAGGTTCTCTATTTACTGTACATTCTTTGTTGAGTACTAAAGCTAAATTCTGCAGAGCCACGCCTTTATTAATTATGCGAGTATAAAGCGGGGTAATTCCGATCACTCATCGGCCAAAAGTTGTACGTACACTATCAGTGAGTGATCGGAATTGAATTCCACAATTTAGAACGTTCATTCCAGTTTTAGTGATGCTACAGGCTCGTGCTTTGACCTTTCAAACTTACGTACATGAGTGTTAGCTATGTTTTACAAACTGCGAAGCTGAACGCTTCAGCCAAAAGCGAGAAACTTATACCTACCAGTACGTACGTACTTACGTAGTCTATAGGGGTTGACAAAATATGCCATTTTTAGCCTATAATTCATAGCAAACCGTAATCATTAAATGTTAAAGGATGTAGGGATGGTAGTGCCAAAAATTAAAGAAACAAGATTGTAATAGCCTGAATGTTGCATACGTAGTGAACAACTGATTATGATATGACCATACACAACTTATTAGTTCGGAGTTCAGAGTTCTGTCACGCGATATTTGGTCCGGTGTCACAGGGAATCTGGTATCCCAGGGGATTTGGCATCCCCGAGTAAAATTACCTAGGGATTTTGGCATCCCCACAGGGATTTTGGCACCCCCCAAATTTTACGGAATTTGGCATCCCCGAGTAGTATATATACCCAGTTAATTAAAGTCTGAATTGTTGTAGCTCAGTGGAAATTCTGCTCCGTGGTCATTGTTCAGTGATAGCTACTTTTTTACCTTAATATCTACCTCAGCGTTTCTCCTGTGGTTAGCAGTATCAGCGGGTGATGTGCGTATTGCGATGGCGGCGAATAGTGACTACTCCTCTCGTTGATGGTGCATGGCGGGTAGCGATTCTTCTTGGTCTTCTAGGTCGGCGAGTGATAGTTTGGTTTGCTCCATTGCGCTCGGCTAATCCGAATTAGGCAAGTCGCATTGAACCCACCAATATATCCAATCCGTCGTGTTTGCAGTACAACTTTGCAGCAAGAATAATACCCCACACAAAAATAGTTGTCATTCTGGCCTATCTATATACGTACTAGTACTTGCACCCTACGTAAGCGCTTGAGCCATGCCATGATTATCATTACAGCCCTCTGTTCTGGTTTCGCACCCACTTAAAATGACGATCAAGTTTGCTTAGATTTGCGCTGGTTCATTCCTGCTACGGGGATACCAAATTCCCTGAGGGGATGCCAAATCCACTCAGGGAATTTAGTACGGGGATGTCAAATCCCCTAGGCTATATTCTCGGCAGGAGCATATGAGCCGCCGAAGGCGGCGAAGGAGCGTCCAACTCTGTAGAACGGCATTTAAATTTGAACCACTTAACTCACCTTCCCTATAAGGAGTGATAGGTGACGGGTAATACCCTTAACTAAGTGTTGTTGTGATAACACTCTCGTTAACACTGTAGCTTACGCGCAAGGTACACATCGCGCTCCTTTTTTGGAAGGTGCGTTAAGTGGTTCAAATTTAAATGCCGTTCCGTGCTATATGTTGCGTAGTTGGACGCTCCTTCTCCGCTTTCAGCGGCTCATATGCTCCTGTTCTCGGGGATGCCGTAAACTGGGGAAGCAAGCCGAATCCACTATGACACCGGGGTAAAAAGTGGACCCCCTCGGTCCAATTTTTGCTTGCGAAATATGGACCGCCCTGGCGAAAAGTGGTACGGGCATACAAAAGCCTGCAGCGGTAGGTGTACATGCAAGTGTAGTATGCTAGAAAAAAAACTAGGTGGTAGTTCTCAAACAACACGAGTAGAGCTTGCCAGGAATCTACGTCGTTCGCTGTATATGAATACATACGCAAAAATATAAAAAATTGCAAACAACAAAATACACATTTGCACCTGGTTACAATGTGCTCCAGGATTTATGCTGCAGTGTATATAATGAAGAGTGGTGTCAAAGAGTGTTGTAAAAAGCAAAGCGCAGATGATGTTTGAATAGATATATGAACCTGAAAACTATACATGCTGTACAAGTATCAAGCTACAGCGTTTGCAGTACATACCTGTATGGGATATTGAATAACACAAGTACAAGCACAGCTAAGGTTTGCACTGTATACAGTGGAACCCCTCAAGTATATACACCTCAGTAAACAGACACCTTTTGTCCCACAAGAGTGCAGAGGGCACGAGACTAAGACCCACCCCTAAATAGTCTCGTGCCCATGGCCAGCCAGTTTTGAAGTCACATGACTTTTCCAATGCTATGATCTGATTGGCTACCAATAGTCAGTGGATGTCACGGGTAAGCAAATGACGCCATAGATCTAACTTTCAAACGAAGTGTTTAGGCCTATAAGAAAATCCGTGCCTTCATTCAACATATAAGTTTACGGTGTCCGAGAAATAGGACAGACAGACAGACCGTAACCCTCGCTGTGTATGCACGACGAGAGTTAATAATTAATTAACTTAATTAATATGACGTATGGTAAGTAATAAAACTTGATCGCAAGTAATAATAAATAAGGTGTCACAGCACCACTGCTATCGAGGACAAAATGTTCACAAGTAAAAGGTCACTTCACTCCAACCACCAGAGCCACCAGTCCTGGTAGCAACACTCCACAAATTGTGTTCACTGTCACTGCTTCTTGACTTGCCTTTGTCGGCTTATCAGTACCTACACAGTATATCATAGGAGACATACAACACACACAGTAACTGTTGAACAATGTGGCCAGCAGTATTTGAGGTGAGTGAAATGAGCCCTTCCCATATCTAACTTCCCCAATTAGCTCCTGCCACATTTTAAAGCATTATGGCATGCATGAGCTCTGTAGGTTACAGAAATGACAGCATTATGTTTGCACATGACATGTTAGCAAATGTGTAATAAATGCATGAGATACATGTATATATATTAGCTTTGTCTCTACTCTAACACAAATTGTGACCTTGCGGAGTATATCTGATGTATTCAAAGGTCATAATTCACAATAACATGTACATGGAAGGAACATCTGGCCCGACCTGGGATATGTGTACCATCTGATGGTGGGTTTTCAATAGTAAGTGTGAAGGTAGCAGACACTCCATTAGCAGTACATATGTACACACCACTATCTCCCTCATCTGCTGCCACAATCTCCAAGACACCTGTGGAGAGTAGGAGAGAGGAGGAGAAAGAATGTTGTGTGAAACAAAGAGGTTATATAGATGAGGAACACGACAACCCTTCATTAGATGCAAGTTGTACTCCCCTCCCTCCCTCCCTCCCTCCCTCCCTCCCTCCCTCTCTCTCACACACACCATTGTTAACTTGTGCTCCATCAGGTAGAGGGATGCCTCCCTCCCTACTCCAGGTATAGGTAATATCAGTGGTCTCTTTTGACTCCTGAGTACAAGTGAGATGGACTGCAGTCCCTGACTCCACTGTCATATTCTGGAGTGGACCTTCTACCTCCACCTTACCTGGGAGAGGGAGGGAGGGAGGGGGGAGGAGGTAGGGAGGGAGAGAGAGGGGAGGGGGAGGGAGGGACGAAGGGAGGAGGGAGGGGAGGGAGGTACACACATATCAATATACAGTACACTGTCATGTGTCCTCTCTCAATGACTCTAAAGACACTCACCAAATGTACTGAACATGGCAGGAGTACTGAAATCAGATGGTCCATTGAAGTTCACAGACAGTACTCTGACATCATAGCTTGTCAGAGGCTCCAGATTTGACAGAGTTTGTGTTGTTACAGTTGCAGTAAGATTGAACATCATCACATTGTCATCTGTCCAATCTTCAACACGTCTCTTTACTTCAAGTCTGTACATAGTTGGAAAACCACCTAGTAGAGGGGGGGGGGGGGGGGTGGGGGAAGAGGGATGGGTAGAGGGAGGGGAATGAAGGAGATAAATAGGGGAGGGAGGGATGGAGGGAAGAAGGGAGACAGAGGTTTCACAAACAACAATTCCTGTGATATAATCCTCCACTATCTACACAAAAAAGAGTAGACCACATCATTACCAGGGTTGGTCCAGGAGACAGTGGCAGAGGTGTTAGTGATACCAGAGACAGTAGGTGTGGCTGGGACCTGTGGTGGTCCAACAGGAAGGGTAGTCACTTCCACCATGGCTGGAGCACTCTCACGCTCCCTGTCATCATCCATGTCATCAATGTTGAATGCTGTTATGGACAACCTGAGACACAACAGACACTTCATTACATTGGAACCTCTCTAGTCTGGGGCTTGGGAAATAGATGGAAGTGCCCTGATTTCAGGGACAGTAAAAGGTGTCCTGTCTATTGAGGTGTCCACACCTGATATTTTAATGTTAGTGTGTGTGTGTGTGTGTGTGTGTGTGTGTGTGTGTGTGTGTGTGTGTGTGTGTGTGTGTGTGTGTCTCACTGGTATGTGGTGTTCTGCTCAAGGCCCTCAAAACGGAATCTGAAAGTATCTTTATCTAGACGTCCTCCCATCACAGGAGATATCCCACCAGTGATGGAGATATGGTATCCATTTAGAGGACGACCTGTGGACAGGAGTGAGTGGGAGGGTGTGAGGATGAGGGTGTGACGATGAGGGTGTGTAGGAAGAAGTGAGGGGTGAAGGGATGGGGAAGGAGGTGGTACAGCCCTTACCTCCATTTATCTGAGGCTCTGTCCAGGAGACAATGATGGTGAAAGGGTTAGGACTGTTACCAGTGAAGTCACCTGGCATACTGGGAGCTGTGTGGAATGGAACAGAGACACAGTGTAGCACACCAAGTACAATCCTTCCCTACTAACTTACGGTCAATATTTGTTGCCTGTACCACTTGACCAGAGACTCCAGGTCCAGCAGTATTAATAGCCACAACAGTAATGGTGTACACAGCTCCCATCTTCAGATCAGTCAATAAGAGTGTAGTGGTGGTAGAGTTCAGAGTCCTATCTCCTGTCTGGACTACTGTGTCTTCATCAGTTGTGAAGGTTAGTTGATAATTATCAACTGGAGCAGTGGTGTCCATGTTGAATGATGGCTCCTGTGGTGTGTGTATATACATGTGTGTAATGGAATCCAATCAGCAGTTTATATTTTGTTGTTGTGAATGTGTAAAATGGGATGTACATGTACGTTTGAACTAATATCACACTATACTTTACCTGCCATGTCACTGAGATTTCAGTTGAACTGATGTTTATAGCAGAGAGATCCTCAACTGCTGGAAGACCTGTAGCAAGAGATTGGGGGTGTGGTTCACCTATCATCAAGCAATAGATGCATTGTGGGCAAAGCACACATAGGTGTACTGTGTAAAAAGGATATTCGGTATTTGTCAACATGGAATTGTCTAGCAGCACAACAATACTAGAGACAGCTTGTGAGTCTGGGGATGAAGGAAGAGATCGAGAGGGGGAAGGGGGAAGGCTTATGACTTACGCAGGGAGTCTGTCATTCCCGTGGTCTCAGCAGGCTGTCCCTCCAGACCCACTGCATTCCTGACAAACAGCCTCACAGTATAGTTGGTGAATGGTAGTAGCCCAGTAAGTGTGAAGGTAGTAGTGTCTTCATCTCCATTGAAAGTATATGGGAAGGTGTTTCCTCTCTCAGTGACCTGTACTCTAAATGAGGATATACCATTTAAGGTAGGATTAGTCCATGAGATGGACAGAGTTGTGGTAGTCTGTCCTGTTACTTGAAGATTAGTGGGAGGGGGTACTGAAGAGGGAGAGAGGAGAGAAATGACAGTTAACCTTTCTGTGCAATGGATTCATGTTGCAAAGCAGTCTTCATATAACAATGTGTAACTTCAGTTACTATTGGTAAACAGTTGGGGAGTAACTCCCAATCAGGTTACCACATATAGACACTTCAGGAACTACAGGCACCTCAGACACCACAGACAGGTACCACAGACACACTACCCTGAAGCACTTTAGACACTACAGGCACTGCAGGCATCTCAAGCACTACAGGTATACCTCAGACCACAGACAGGTACCACAGACACACTACAAGCACTTCAGACACTACAGACACTGCAGGTATCTCAAGCACTACAGGTATACCTCAGACCACAGACAGGTACCACAGACACACTACAAGCACTTTAGACACTACAGACACCATAGACACCTCAGGCACCTCAGGCACTACAACCTCAGGTACTACTTCAGTGGCGGATCTAGGGGGGTTTCAGAGGTTTCCACTGAAACCCCCTTTTGCTGCGACTGCTCACATCTCACAAACGCGCTAAGCTGACTTATTGTCGCTAGTGTGCGTTCTTCGCGCGCGAGCACGCTATAGGTATTTACTGACGTACTAGACGCTTACGCTTACAGAGTGATTATCACTTCTACTTCTGTTTTGTGTGTGTACTGTTTGTGTTGGTTATGTATTTGTTTTTTGTTCACATGTTTTTTCTCTATGTATTGCCCTTGTTATATATGTGTCATTGTCTTTATGCGCTCTGTATTTTTGTTACCTTGTTTTATTTTCCTCTAGGTAGATTTTTCTTTCTTTTCTTTTTGCATGTAGGCCCTGCTGTGCAAGGGTTTGGAATTAACTAATTCGACTATGCATACAGGTCGTCATTCGTGCGCGTGCATAATTAACTGGGTGGGGCTTCAAAACTCGCGCGACATGCTACCCCCTTTGCAAAATCCTAGATCCGCCACTGTACTTCATGATCAGACACAACAGGCAGTTAACCACAAACACTACAAGCACTCCAGACACTACATCTCAAGCACTACAGGTACCTCAGACACTACACACACCATAGACACTCAGACAACAGGGACCCCAGACACTGCAGGCACTCTAAGCACCACTAACATAATTACACCTCATTGACCCATTAAACATGCTGAATCAGCTTATTTATGAAAACCAAAGAAGATTTTCAACTTTCCGCATGTCAGCACCATCCCTACATATAGAGTCTACCAACTACTATGGCACATCAATACTAAAGTTACTCTGAGGATGAAGGAAGAGGGGGAGGGGAGGAGGAGGGGAGGGCTCATAGCTTACACAGGGAGTCTGTCATTCCCGTGGTCTCAGCAGGCTGTCCCTCCAGACCCACTGCATTCCTGACAAACAGTCTCACAGTATAGTTGGTGAATGGTAGTAGACCAGTAAGTGTGAATGTAGTAGTTTCTTCATCTCCAATGAAAGTATATGGGAAGGTGCTTCCTCTCTCAGTGACCTGTACTCTAAATGAGGCAATATCACTAAATCCATTGAAGGTAGGGTTAGTCCATGAGATGGACAGAGTTGTGGTAGTCTGTCCTGTTACTTGAAGATTAGTGGGAGGACCAGGAGGTACTGGGGAGAGGGAGAGGGGGGAAGGAGAGTTACCTTCTCTATGCAATGGCAAAATCAACTGCAAGGCCATAGGATGTGGCACAGCCAGCATGGCCATGGCCATGCCGGTTTTTGCCTCCTCTGCTCATGCTCAGTTAGTAGTTTTGTAAGTTGTGTAGTTTAGAAGTTTTGTAATGGGCCTATATCTATCTATTGTATATTGAGAGTTTTGTTGCAGCAAAATGGGGATGGCTAAGCAAAAGTGGACATGGTCAGCAATAATTTTCACTCGTGTGCACTACCTACTCCCAGTAGCCGTACTGGTTTAATTTTCACTCCTACAGGCCTGAACTGTGCAATGCATTTCTCATACCACATAACCTTATGAAGTCCAGTCATAGTGATGTATGAAAGAGATTGAGCTAGAGGCCTTTATTTAATACATCACTACATACGAAGTGTAATTTACTATTGGTATATGTTACCCTAGCAACAAAACGTTTTGGATTTATTTATTCACTATTGTCTATTTGACTTCACCTGCACCCTCGAATTTTGGCAATAACTCTATTATATTTTACCCAATTTCAAAATAAAGAGTACCATTGGATTCTTCGCATTTTGCTAATGATAGGTCTCACTAAATCTGAATCTCTACCACTCCAAAGATAGCTGTATGTCCCATAAGGAAAGTATAAAGATGCCATATATTGACCGTAAGGAATGTAGTCTCCTCCTCTGTTCCCTAGCCGTTGCTAGGGAAACATATACCAAGTAGGTTTGATCATGGCTGGTACGATTTACTTATGTTTTGCGCATAACAACCATGATCAAACCTGATATAGGAATGATAGTGTGAAACCATCTTATGTAAGTGATATATAGAGACAGGTAGACCTCTACCTGGCTCACTTTGCTCCCTCCAATTACTTACATTGAACTCTGACAGTTGTGGTGGCAGCATTAGACCCCACCTCATTACTGGCCTCACATTCATACAGTCCACCTCCATCCTCTGATATATCCATCCTGGTCAAGGAGGTGGAGGTAGTACTATTCTCTATTGAGATGAGTGGGTCAGAGGTGAGGAGTACACTGCCATTGTGTCTCCATGTGACTGTGTCTGGTGGGGGGATTCCCTCCAAGGAGCAGGAGATCTGGAGCTCACTGCCGAGGGGAATAAGGACTAAATCCTCACTGTCTGCAGTCACATCAGGAGCAACTGGAGTGAGTGAGGGAGGGATGGAAGGAGAGAGAGAGTGGGAAGGAAGAGAGAGAACATGTGTTTGGTAAGATGCATATACATATAACTACACATACAAACACACACTCACATTGTACAATGACATTTGCAGTACTGTTCATGGTTTCCCCATCATTAGATGTGGCTACACATGTGTATACTCCTGCTGCATCACGTTGGATGTCCTCTATCTCAAGGGATCTGCCATTAGAGACCATCACTCCCTGAGGGTTGAGCCACTGTACACTGGGAAGTGGTCCTGAGTTAGATGCATCACAATCCAAGTCCAGATCACCTCCTTCATTGACAGTAGTCTCTCCAGTGATAATGGGAGGCCGGAAAACTGCAGAGGAACAAGTGCTAATATCAACACTGCTAAATCATGTCAAGTGTAGGACTTACTCACGAAGATAACCAGTACCTGAGTAGAACCTGATGAACTGAAACATCGCAGAGTAGGGTTGACATTAGGGACAAACACATTCTCAGTATCAAGCAGTACCAGTACACCATCCACTGTCCTCCCCTTGGATGGATCAATGTTAGAGCCTTGTAGCTGGAACTGAGCATCATCGACTACTTCTCCATTTATTACACATCGTACACACACTGTCCCAGTTGGTATTACAATTGTACTAGCTCCCGTTGAAAGTGACACGTTAGCTGTACAGTCCTCTGGTCCAAGGTCCTGGGAGTGAACTAGAAAACAAACACCAGAGGACATGTGTATATTCTGGGAGTTGAACCATCCCTCCAGACGCTGCAAGAGGCGCAAGTCATGATTTACGGAGCTACGTAAACTCACCGCCACCCCACCAAATTAGAGACCATCCCAGAACAAGCAGACATGATCTCCACCACATGATGATAAACTAGCCTACACTGAACGATATGGTTATCTGCTGTAGATTCGTGTAAAAGAATATTAGCAATGACCACGTATTTGCGTGGGAATGCAATAACGCATTTTATAGCGGGGCATAATAGCTACCAATATGAAGTAATATCCGGAACGCGTGCTATATTCGTACATACGCAGACACAATCTCAATCACATGTTATATGTGTTTACCAAACGATATGGTACTGTAGAAGAATGTTAGTAATGACCACGTCATTTGCGTGGGAATGCAGTAATGTATCATAGCGAGGCATGATTGATAGTGGTTATGAAATCTTACATAGTCTCTGCATTCAGACTATTGACAAATAGAACAGTCTTTTCTGTGGAAAATGCAACAGGTATAACTCTTCAGAAGTTTGTTTTGTTGTGCATATAGTTAACTTGCATGCTGATATAGGTTGTAAGGATACTGATGATGAACAGATGCAGATATGGGATGAAAGTCATGCAACAAACAGGTTTTTGTTAATTATATATAACAAAATCAATTTTTACAGTGCTGGCTTGTAACGTTAATTGAAACTATAACAACACTGTTTCAAATCTAACTGTACATTGTTATTGTTTGCTATATAGTGTAAAAATATTATCTAACAGAGATAAAACCCAGCTACATGCAGTTTCTGGTCATAGATGAGAGGAAGCCACTTTCATTGACCCAGATGATGTAGAATGTCCCCCAGAATATCAGGATATTGATATTGTATGCTTTCTATGTCATCTGTAATATCATCAGGATTACACTCATCCCTCCCAGAGATAACAGTAGCAGGCAGTCTTGCTGGTAGAGCTACACAATATGAATATGAGAGATAGTAAACTGAGTTACATATCACAGCAAGAAGCAAATACCACAGCCACTCCCACAATAATAGTTTGTACATGTAAAGACACAATGTCAGACAGATAAGCAGCCATCTAACACACAATATGGGCTCACTTTGCTCCCTCCAATTACTTACATTGAACTCTGACAGTTGTGTTGGCAGCATTAGACCCCACCTCATTACTGGCCTCACATTCATACAGTCCACCTCCATCCTCTGATATATCCATCCTGGTCAAGGAGGTGGAGGTAGTACTATTCTCTATTGAGATGAGTGGGTCAGAGGTGAGGAGTACACTGCCATTGTGTCTCCATGTGACTGTGTCTGGTGGGGGAATTCCCTCCAAGGAGCAGGCGATCTGGAGCTCACTGCCGAGGGAAACAAGGACTAAATCCTCACTGTCTGCAGTCACATCAGGAGCAACTGGAGGGAGAGAGGAGGAAGGGATGGAAAGAGAGAGAGTGGGAAGGAAGAGAGAGAACATGTGTTTGGTAAGATGCATATACATGTAACTATACACAAACACACACATACAAACACACACTCACATTGTACAATGATATTTGCAGTACTGTTCATGGTTTCCCCATCATTAGATGTGGCTACACATGTGTATACTCCTGCTGCATCACGTTGGATGCCCTCTATCTCAAGGGATCTGTCATTAGAGACCATCACTCCCTGAGGATTGAGCCACTGTACACTGGGAAGTGGGCCTGAGTTAGATGAATCACAATCCAAGTCCAGATCACCTCCTTCATTGACAGTAGTCTCTCCAGTGATAATGGGAGGCCGGAAAACTGCAGAGGAACAAGTGCTAATATCAACACAGCTAAATCATGTCAAGTGTAGGACTTACTCACGAAGATAACCAGTGCCTGAGTAGAACCTGATGAATTGAAACATCGCAGAGTAGGGCTGACATTAGGAGTAAACACATCCTCTGTATCAAACAGTACCAGTACACCATCCACTGTCCTCCCCTTGGATGGATCAATGTTAGAGCCTTGTAGCTGGAACTGAGCATCATCAACTATTTCTCCATTTACTATACACTCTACACACACTGTCCCAGTTGGTATTTCAATTATAAAAGTTGAAAGTGACACGTTAGCAGTACAGTCCTCTGGTCCAAGGTCTTGGGAGTGAACTAGAAAACAAACACCACAGGACATACGTACATATATATTCTGGAGCTAATTAAAGGCCTGAAGTAGCCTTCCAGACGCGGCAGAGACGCATAACGCATTATGCAAACCACTCATGTCCTAGCTGCATACTAGCAACAAGTCCTACGTAAAGTTGGTATAGTATGAGAAACTCACCGCCACACCAAAGAGACAAAAAAGGTAGAAGCAGACCCGATCTCCACCACATCTTATACGTATACGTACGATACACAAGCGATAAGCAGTAGAAAAATGTCATACATCTATGAAATGTCCACGTACCCCTCCTTTTTGCGTGGGAATGAAATTTTGCTATATCACATTGCGAGATAATTCAGAAAGAGTTAGGTCACAGGTACACAACTAGAGCATTCGTAGTACTTGTCCCTGTGTAGCTAGCTACGCGTATAGCTATATACACTACTTTCTTCGTAGGCGGAGCAAATAACTTCTAGGCTCTCACGCCAGAGATCTGTATACTAGTGTATACCTGCTAAGATGAAGATGCATCTAGCTTGCGCATGCGCAGTGCGAGAAGGCTGATGGACCTCTGGAAGTTACCGCCATGAGCTCTCAGACTATGTCATAGTTGTTTTGTCTGTAGTGTCTTGTATATTGTATACCTTCGTTTTTGCTCATCTGTCTACCTTCGTTCTGTATCCCTAAACGGGCTATATTATTATTATTATTATTATTATTATATCTGTTTAATGGTGATCATTGAAACACACACACTGTGCAATATGCAGAATGGAATGGAACCCCTGATCTTGTGACATCTGATGCCACAGTTACATGCTTCCTCCAGAGAACTTGTCATCTTTCTGACTGCTTCTTGCCAAATGACTTCACATTTACAGCCTCAAATCAGTGACCTGTGACCTTAGAATCTCCTGGATAACATCATCAAGTATGCACTTCACAGAGAACAATGTGTGAGCCTGAAAAATGCATTGGAGCTAGTTATATCTCATGTGAAATATAGCTACTGAACTACCAACAATAAGCAGCAGTCAATCTGTTTTTCTGCCTTCTAACTGTCTTTCTCCCTCAAGCTTACAAGGAAATTTGAAAGGAAATATAGGGATTGCATAAAAAGGAACGGAGACAAGATTGGGACACAGACATGTTATGAAATATCAACGTAATATTATAGGTACGTCGATATATCATAACATGTCTGTGTCCCAATCTTGTCTCCGTTCCTTTTTATGCAATCCCTATATTTCCTTTCAAATTTCCTTAATTTTTTATTTACTTGTCTCCCATCATTATTTTCTGGACCTTGGTACATGCATTTTGCTATTTTGTAGTTTACTTGGTAGCAAACATATTAGCTAATAGAGCTTGTAGCCTGAGGCTATCCAACATTTTTATTGCAACATCAATTGTTTGTGTGTACCAAATTTTACTTTTAGTGGAGCTTTTGTTATTTGAATCTTGGTCCATCGGTTCTATTAAACCTATCTTCAAGAAAGGAGATGAGAAATACCAAACAATTACTGAGGCCTGAAATGGTGATGAATAATTTTAAAAAACTCACTGAAAAGATGAGAAGTACGGAAAGGCTTTTCCAGCTTTGTGTGAGCTTAGTTGCAAAAGTAGTGCCTGGGGCTACTATTTACAAGATTATATCTCAACATTAATTATTGGGATATTAAGCTCTAACACCACACAAATTTCCACATTTTGTGCTACTTTTTTAGCAAGATATAGCTAACTATTGCCTGAGGTTATTTATATTACAAGATTTACATTGTTTACAGAGATTTTATCACAACATTGATCATTAGGGGTATTAACCTTTACCATTACACCAATTTTCACATTTAGTAGAGCTTCTGTTAGTAAGATACAGTAATGTTAGCCTGAGGCTATTTTTTACAAGATTTACATGGTTTACAGAGATTTTATCACAATGTTGATCTTTGGGGTATTAAGCTTTACTATCATACCGATTTTCACATTTAGTAGAGCTTCTGTTAGTAAGATGTAGTAATGCTAGCCTGAGGCTATTTTGTACAAGATTTACAAGGTTTACAGAGATTTTATCACAACGTTGATCTTTGGGGTATTAAGCTCTACCATCACACCAATTTCCACATTTAGTGTAGCTTTTGTTAGTGAGATACAGTAATGCTTGCCTGAGGCTATTTTTTTTTTAAAAATTAATGCATACAGATGCAAAGGATATAAAAATAGCAGTTATAGGCTAATACTAATTATACCCTTTATTATGTAAAGTACGGTATTAAATTATACTGTAAACATGTATGAGAGCAGTGAATGTTTGAAGGATGGCAATGAAGGAGATGATGAGATGTCTGCAGGCAGGGCATTCCAAGCTGAACACATCAATGGTACAAAAGAATATTGAAAAGCATTAGTTTTAGCAAATGGTTTGATAAACTGGTGACCTTGTGATGAGCACAAAGCACATAACTGTTTAGGTACAAAAGGATTAGAATAAAAATGAACGAGTTTATGAATAATGCAGTACATGACACATAGAGTTAGATACAGTCTGCGATTTTCTAGTGTTAGGATGTTAAAGTATGATAGCAGATCTGTGTAACTTGCATTCCATTGCTTATAACACATACGTAGAGCAAATTTTTGTACCTTCTCAAGCTTTTCTCTTTCTCTCATAACATGAGGGTTCTACACTTGGCAGGCATATTCTAGGTGTGGTCTTACCAAGGCAATGTATAATTTAAAGAGGGTTGTCCGATCAGTGTTTGCATAGAAGTGTCTGTATAGCACACCAATTACCTTTTTGCCTTTATGCACACAGAGGTTATGTGCTCGGACCATGAAAGATTGGAAGTAATTAATACTCCGAGGTATTTATATGCATGTACTCTCTCAAGTGTGGTACTTTCAAGATGTAGAGAGGGAGATATACAAGAATGTCGTTTCTTTGTTATTACCATATATTTACATTTAGATACATTGAATTTCAGGAAGTTTTCAGCTGTCCAATGATGGAGTAGGTCTATATCATGCTGTAGCTCATTGTAGTCCTCTAAACACTTCATTTGTTTGTATAAAAGAATATCATCTGCGTAAAGTATCAGCTTAGCTCCAGTGGATAAGCCAACTCTTGTAATACTGTTGATATATATAAGGAATAAAAGAGGTCCCAGGACTGAGCCTTGTGGGACACCTGAAATGACAGGAGCAGAGAGTGATGTAGCACCGTTTACAACAACTCTTTGACTACGTCCAGTTAGGTAACCACATATCCATCTAATTAATGAAGGGCTAAAGGCAAATGTCTTCAGTTTTTCAATCAGGATGCGGTGAGGAACTGTGTCAAATGCCTTTTTTAGGTCAAAAAAGACTGCACAAATGTCAACTCCATTGTCAATACTTTGGAACCAGTCATGTGTAGCACTGAGAAGAGCTAAACAGTACTCTTCTTGTTTTGAAAACCCCACTGCTCTTCTGATATAGGGACAGTGAAGGACAAGTGCTCAGTTAGTAAAGAACACACATGATGTTCCAGTACTTTACTCAAAATAGGGAGTAGTGAAATTGGCCTGTAATTATTTGGGTTGGTGAGATCATTGCATTTAGGTATGGGTACTACATTTGACGATTTCCAAAGTACTGATGTTAATGAGATATTGAAGAGTTTTGTCACTGAAGGGGTAATATTTGCTGCAACGCCCTTCAGCATTCTTGCCGAAATTCCATCAGGTCCATTTGACTTGGAGACATCCAGGTTTTCTAAATTTAGCTTCACTTCTTCAACAGTACATAGAATATTGCTGAAATTGTCCTCTACTGGGTCTAGTTCGTCCAAATCAGCAAAGTTTAGAGGTGGAATTGAGCAGTTGTAGCTTTTGTTAAATATAGAGTTGAGCATCTCTGCCTTTTCATAGTTCGTGGATGCATAGTTATCACTGCAAAAAAGAGGTGGTTGTTTTGACCAGTGTGTTGGTCACCTCAGTTGCATTACATGACTACAACCTGTCTTGGTATGCAAAAGATATGTAGAACATAGATTGCATACATGAGTACGAGGTACTCCTCCATTACACTTTAATATAGAAGTATAATACAGTGGGGTTGTATACGTGACTACCTCTGTGAGATAAGGTAATATTACAAGGAGTATCTTGAGATATACAGGCATCATTCCTTGTGGATATCCTATACCTCTTGAGATATACAGCCATCATTCCTTGTGGATATCCTATACCTCTTGAGAGTTCGTAGTTACAAAAAATAGGTATGTTGCAACTGAGGTAACCATACCTAATGGTTAAAATAACTACCCATTTTTTGCAGTGTATACCATTTTCTGATAGAGTTGGAATTGTGGTCTTCTTCTTGTTTAGAGATTTAACTATTTTCCAGAAATGTTTCTTGTAACAATATTTTAAACTATTTATATACTTCCTTTTGGAGTACTTGAGCATAGTTGATACTTTGTTTCGACATCTCTTGTACTTTTGGAAATCCATTTTATGACCTGATCTTTTAGCTTTCTGAAAGAGAGATAATTTCTTTTTAATAAATTGAAGTAGTTCTTTCGATATCCATGGAAGTTTCTTCTTTTTTGAGAGTGTAACTTTAGGAATGCATTGATCCATAATGCTTAGAAACCTCTCTTGCCAGAGTGTGAGTGACACATTTATGTCATCTGATAATAAACCATCCCAGTCTGTCTCATCAATTAGGTCCTTGGCTTGGTTGTAGTCAGCTAGAGTGTAGTTCCAGATACTTCTTTGTTTTGTCAACTGATCCATGTTTTTTTCCTGCTTACACAGATTTAGATGAATTCCATTATGATCGGAGTTCCCTAGTGGTGGAACAGTGTTACAAAAATGAAGTGATGATATATTAGATAAACAAATAAGGTTGATAAGAGATGAATTTCCATTGGGTCCAGTGTGGGTGACTGAGTTTACAATTTGATGTAAAGAGAATGATACAAGTGAATTTGTGAGGTGCCTGTACAAAACTGACTGGGTATGAAAATAATTAACATTAAAATCTCCAATGAGTATAAAATTATTAAAAATATGTGGTTGCTGGCTATGTAAAACTATACAAAGGCTATCAAAAATATCTATGTGAGAGGATGGTGGCCTATAAAATAAAGCAACATAGTATTTAAAATGACAATGGCTGTTCATATGCATTACAGAAACTGTAAGTAATTCGAGATCATTGGTGCCTGCAGACATGACCTTAACAGACAAACATGATTTAATGTACATGAGAACACCTCCTCCATGCCGATTCCTGTCAAGCCTAGTGATGTGATAATTGTCAATTGTAATTTCATTGTCCTCTATCTCGGGTGATAACCATGTTTCAACAATGCAAACAATGTCAGGGTTTTCTGTCTCAACCAATGCACACAATTCCTCAAATTTTGGAAGTAGACTTCTTGCATTGTAATATAAAACATTTAATGATTTATTATCAATAGTATGTGGATAAGACTAAGAAGTAGCGTGCAATGGTGGATTTATGTCTGCCGGTTTTGAGGGGTAGTTGGGAATAAAAAAGAGTCTGAGTCACTAGTCGGAGAAGTAGGATCGTTAAGTGCAGCATTACACAGCAAGCTGTTATCTTCAGTAGGAGACTCTATACGCTCACATGCAATGTGTGTACTGTTGATAGTTCGTTGGTTTTGAGCAGGGATTGCATGACTTTCTACAGTTTGGCCTGTTATAGGTAGAATGGATGCAGGCTTAGTTTGTGGCTTGGTACAGGGTTCCAAACACCAGCCAGTCTGGAGTTTGACATTTTCCCATTTTAAAACTAAATCCTTCAGAATGGTGTCCTCTTCAGCATGAATTAAGAACCACCATATTTCTTTTCCTAATGGTGTGGTTTTGTATTTCCTTTTGACTTGGATGCTGTCTGGATTTTCAATTTTTGCTACCTTCACAATTGTGTTTTTTACAACAAAAGGTGGGGTAGACCTTAAGGTTCCCCACACATGCCTAACTCCACTTACAACTTCTCGATGTGCAGCTCTCTTGCTCTGTGGACTACTGGGACTCCCCAATCGTTCAGCACCTCCAGAGATCATCTTAGACCCATTTCCACTGGGAACTTCTTTATACCTCTCATGTCTGCCTCCACCACGTCCACCAGAACCACCACGTCCACCACGTCCACCACGTCTACCACGAGAAGTGAACCTGCCAACATCCCTTCCTCTGCCTTCCCCACTAGTATTATCGGTTACGACGACGTTTGCTTATTTAACTGTGCTCTGAGCACTCTTAGCAGATTGTATTGCACCTCTTAGCTCCTGCACCTGTCTCTGCAAGTCTGCGATAGAGTCCTTAAGTCCATTTACTTCGTCTCTGTGGGCCTGCTGCGTACACGGCAAGCATAGAAACGATACTCAGTCAGTAGGAGGGTCGAGGTCGGCCTTGAGAGACTCGTACAGCGGAAGGGAAATACCAACACAGTAACGGTGCATGGGTCCGTTTCATTTGCCGCTACAGTGTATGACATCTTCCTTACAGTCCAAGACTTTTTGACAGCATAGAACACACAGTTCAGTCTTCATCTTCTCGCTTACTGTTGGGTTCTTCACAGCAGGGGTCTTGGGAATCTTCTCGCGAGTCTGTACCTTTCTAGTAGGCATTGGGATACACACTTCACAGTTACTTTTAATGCTCAGCTCAGAGTATGTACTCACCGGGTGACAAATTTCTCTCTGAATGTTAGAGCCTTGTATCTGGAACTGAGCATCATCAACTACTTCTCCATCTATTACACATCGTACACACACTGTCCCAGGTGGTATTACAATTGTAGTAGCTCCCGTTGAAAGTGACACGTTAGCTGTACAGTCCTCTGGTCCAAGGTCCTGGGAGTGAACTAGAAAACAAACACCAGAGGACATGTGTATATTCTGGGAGTTGAACCATCCCTCCAGACGCTGCAAGAGGCGCAAGTCATGATTTACGTAGCTACGTACGTAAACTCACCACCGCCCCACCAAATTAGAGACTATCCCAGAACAAGCAGACATGATCTCCACCACATGATGATAAACTAGCCTATACTGAACGATATGGTTATCTGCTGTAGATTCGCAATGACCACGTATTTGCGTGGGTATGCAATAACACATTTTATAGCGGGGCATAATAGTTACCAATATGAAGTAATATCCGGAACGCGTACTATAGATCTATTCGTATATACGCAGACACAATCTCAATCACATGTTATATGTGTTTACCAAACGATATGGTACTGTAAAAGAATGTTAGTAATGACCACGTCATTTGCGTGGGATTGCAGCAATGTATTATAGCAAGGCATATTGATAGTGGTTACAAAATCTTACATAGTCTATGCATTCAGACTATTGACAAATAGAACAGTCTTTTCCGTGAAACATGCAACAGGTATAACTCTTCTTGTTTTGCTGTGCAGAGGTAACTTGTGTGCTGATAGGTTGTTTAAGGATACTGATGATGAACGGATGCAGGTATGAGAGCAACAAACAAGTTTTTGTTATTTAACAAAATCAATTTTTACATTGGCCCCATAACGTAAAACAAACTATATCAACACTGTTCACCTTTATTGACCCAGACGATGTAGAATGTCCCTCGGAATTTCAAGATATTGATATTTTATGCTTTCTATGTAATCTGTGAGGTCATCAGGATTACATCCATCCCTTCCAGAGATAACAGTAGCAGGCAATCTTGCTGGTAGATCTACACATGAATAAGAGAGATAGAAAACTGAGTTACACAACACAGCAAGTAGCAAATACCACAGCCAATCCCACAATAATTGGCGAGTGGAGCGAGCCAACCTAGTCGTACGGCTGGCGTCAGATTTCCATATATACGTATATGTATGTATCAGACAATGCATTGGCCTGGGGACCGCCCACGCATTACGCGCAAACATAACCAGCCTGGTATCTTCTGCTCGCCATCAATGCGTAGCGTTCAACTAGTAGTTTGTACTTGTGAAAACACATGCATATGAACTCTCCCATCCAGCTCAATAAACATGCTTAATCAGCTTATTTTATGAGTATGTAGAAATAACCAAAGAAGATGGAGGTTTTGCAATTTCAATTCTGTATGTCACTATAGCAGTGCATTATGTACCACTCGTAGAGATAGATGTGTCTAAAAGGCTTAGAACTGCAGCATTAGGGAGTTCTGTTTGTTAAGGGCTAATGGGTGTGTGAGTGCCATCCCTACATATAGAGTCTACTGACTCTCCGATTACTATTTTCTAGCAGCACAACAATACTAGAGACAGCTAGTGACTCTGAGGATGAAGGGAGAGAGGGAGGGAAGGGGGAGGGCTTATGACTTACGCAGGGAGTCTGTCATTCCAATGGTCTCAGCAGGCTGTCCCTCCAGACCCACTGCATTCCTGACAAACAGTCTCACAGTATAGTTGGTGAATGGTAGTAGCCCAGTAAGTGTGAAGGTAGTAGTGTCTTCATCTCCATTGAAAGTATATGGGAAGGTGCTTCCTCTCTCAGTGACCTGTACTCTAAATGAGGCAATATCACTAAATCCATTGAAGGTAGGGTTAGTCCATGAGATGGACAGAGTTGTGGTAGTCTGTCCTGTTACTTGAAGATTAGTGGGAGGACCAGGAGGTAAGGTAGGTAAGATAACCAGTGCCTGAGTAGAACCTGATGAACTGAAACATCGCAGAGTAGGGCTGACATTAGGAGCAAACACATTCTCAGTATCAAACAGCACCAGCACACCATCCACTGTCCTCCCCTTGGATGGATTTAACACCTTGTAGCTGGAACATAGCATCAGTATCTAGTTCTCCATTTATTATACACTCTACACACACTGTCCCAGTTGGTATTTCAATTATAAAAGTTGAAAGTGACACGTTAGCTGTACAGTCCTCTGGTCCAAGGTCCTGGGAGTGAACTAGAAAACAAACATCAGAGGACATGTGTATATTCTGGAGCTAATTAAAGGCCTGAAGTAGCCTTTCAGACGCTGCAGTGCATACGTATGTTAGCTGTAGTGAAGCTCAGATAGAGGAATGAGTGATAACTGCTAGCCTCCACAAGCTGCACTGCCGCACTAGCTGCCGCTTGTATAGCTATACGGGAGTGTACGGGTGCATGAGAAGGGAGTATACGGGCGAGACGAGCGGGGTTAATTTGCAAACGTATTGGGTCCTTAGCCTCGGGTCCTATTCTGGCCTATTAGAGAGTCGGTAGACTCTCTATGTAGGGATGGCGCCGACAGGACACGCCCATTTTCCAAAATAGAATGGCTCATAACTCCCAAACGCGACAGTTACAAGCCCTTTTAGATACATACACATACTCTACGAGTGATTCTGTACCCGCTAAGACCCTCAAAGTACGTAAAATACACAGCTACAATGACTTACGGAATTTGCCACACCCCCCTTTTTTGGATAGTTTTGTTCATCATCTTCTTCTTCTTCTTCTTCTTCTTCTAATTCAGTTGAACTGGCCTACCGCAAAAGTGGCACAAGTACTGTCCTTGGTTTTTACATGAAACGACTCCTTTCCCTTGCGTGCGTGATCCTTGACCAAGAGAATCTTGGTAACTTTACTCACAACTGTATAATCGCAAATTTTCCTTATTTGTCGGAAGCCATTTTCTGTGTGGTCACGTGCATCACGTTTAATAGAAAGGTGGGGCTCGGCTCAAGCGCGCGCGCAGGTCCGCGGGAGTAGAAGCGGGTGGGGCTCGTGCGAACACAAGCAAGTAGGGATCACTCCACGTACAGAAATGGACACTGTAGCTACCCAAGAAAAACTAGTGAAACAAGTGTAAAAACATTTCATTAAAATGTTAAAGGATGTAGGGATGGTAGTGCCAAAAATTAAAGAAACAAGATTGCAATAACCTGAGTGGTGCACAGTGAATAACTGATTATGATACGTATATACTTTGGAGTTCAGAGTTCACGCTACCACAAAGATGAATTACAATTCATGTATGCAGACAAGGGATAATTGCATGCAACAATAACAACATGCGTAACCCCTCCCTACATTTAATTTCGTGGGGGTTACGCATGTTGTTATTGTTGCATGCAATTATCCCTTGTCTGCATACATGAATTGTAATTCATCTTTGTGGTAGCGTGAACTCTGAACTCCAAAGTATATACGTATCATAATCAGTTATTCACTGTGCACCACTCAGGTTATTGCAATCTTGTTTCTTTAATTTTTGGCACTACCATCCCTACATCCTTTAACATTTTAATGAAATGTTTTTACACTTTATATATAACTCCTTGCTGGTATAAGAGTCAAGAGCTTTACTTGGTAATGGTAGTCATAACTGCGCGAGGGTTACGCACTTTACAATTGCATGTTTGGCAACTCTAATCCCATGTACATTAGTTCTGTCTCTTGAACTTGAACATGAGTCATAAAAGACATGAAAAACAATTCCCACACTAATATTATGAATGTTCATATATATCTACATGCAGACTTAACAATAATCCTATTGTTGTTGTTCAGTTTAGCTGAAGGTAATAATATTCAAAGCAATTCACACATTAAAACGGAATGTGACCCCTTGATTCACTTGGCATCCAACAGGGACCACTCTCAGTCGATGTAGTCCTGATGTCAGTCCTGTTAAAGGACTAGAACCTGCATTGGGATATATATTACTCCTTGTCATAATATTGTTACATTTACAATAAAACTTACATTTACAGTACACTAGCCAATATCAATGAAGTAAAAACTCAAATGTTTCTGTAGCTATGGAGCCACTATCATCAGTGAGAATGGTACAGAGGATCAAGGTCACCTTATTTATAAACACAGAGCAATGAGCATGAAAACAGTCTGGCAAGCCAGGCAAATGACATACAAGCTGTGCATACATCGATATCTCTAGTGGCTGTGCTGGTGCCTCATGGACCTATACACCCAAGGTGAAGCCTGAGCAGTTTCAGTTTCAGAATAAGAAATTACAAACCACACAAGCTGACCTGGGCAAGTCTGCCTCCTAAACATGTGTAGTCTTAAGCCACTTACAGTCAGGTAGAATTCTTCCATCCAATTTACAGATGTATCTAGTGATACCAGAGCCCACACCACGGAATGAGAAGGTAGCTGTATTGCCTGTCACTTCAATTGATCCCACCAGCTCCACAGTGCAGAAGTCACTTATCACTACAGAAATGGTCAATGGGTGTATTTCTTCAAATAGGTTTGTATGTGTACATGTTCCTCTCTACATGGCAAATCATGTTCCTTCCTGGAGCCATCCTGGTCCAGGCCATTTCTCCTTTATTTCACAAAGTACGTTTCTTTTTCAATTATACAGGTCATTATATAATGCAATTTTTCAGGTGTGTAATACATCACCATAACAAAGATTACTAAGACATGAAATTGGCACCATTTAAGGAAGGAGAGAGCATATGAGAGAGAGCGTGATAATGTACATTACATGTATAAGATCATACCATCATCGTCATCCTCAACAACAACTTCAGTGATGCTATTAACAAGAACAACAGAGAGATCAAAGGCTGTCAGTTCCACGGTAAATCTCTCCTCTCCCTCTCGTAACATATCATCCAGGATTTTGACTTGTACCACTGTGGCCACAGGATGGTCAGGTCGGAAGTGAAGAGTTGTCAGTACACGACCATAATCTGCAGCAGCTATACAAAAAGGAATCATTACACTTAGCAATATATCAAAACCTTATCATGGCAAGCAGGGTGAGCCCATTTAGTCTTGAGGGTGTCTGCAATGCTCAATATTCAATTTAGACTACTTCTAGTGCTCCAGTGAGCATGCACTAAAGGTAGACTTTCCAAACTTCTGCTGAGCAACGTGGTAGGCCTATAGATACTCTTAAAGAACTAATATTTTTTCCACAGCTCTTCGTCCTTGCATTCATAGCTATTTGCTGTTACATAAGTGTCTGGATTCCACTGTTTGACATTTATGGAAATATTGTACACAGCACACACATATGTAGCGTGGCACATGTTGTGACGAAACACCATACATCACATCAAACATCACAGGGTATGTATTTCAATAGCCCCTCATATATGATGTACAGCAGTCATGAATGTTGTGGGTTCCTGAGACAGATTTCATTGTGAAGTTGAGTTGCTTAGTCTTTCTAAGCATCTCTATGATGGAGTTATCACGCACAGAAGGAGCAATTAAGACGGCATAGTTAGTGCCAATAATTGAGACAAAGTGTAGGTAACTGCTACTATCTACATACCAATGGCTGATTCATCTCTGCTGGTCACTCTCACACCAAGTGGCAGACCAATGCTAGGAGTAGTGGCATCATTATCATCAAATATCCTCACTGGAATCTCCAACACACCAGCAGATTCAGTCACTGAGTATGACGTTTCTTCGAAGCCAATATTTAAGTCTATACAAGTGGTAAATTATATATCTTGAACTACAGTGGACCTCCCTTAATACAACGATACTTACAGTCATTATCAATGATGAAAATGGTTACACTTGTGTCCAACATGTGAACAGTAACAGTGAAAGCCTCAGTTCCCTCCACCAGATTATCACTGAGTGCACTGACATTCGCTGTCACACACTTCGAATCTCCAACTGAGTAGCTTCCATTGAAAACCACCATGTTATGGTGGTTGTTGTTGTTGAATACGTAATCTAATTTGTCTATATATAAACAGGTTTGATATAAAGACAGTATTACACAATTATTCTTGCCTTTAACTAACCAGTTGCACTTCCAGGGATGAGATCGATATAATACTCTCTGAAAATGTGGCTCTGAACTACTTCTGTGACTGTTAAACAGAACTCAATTTCATCCACTGCTCCTTCTTCAACTGATCTCACAAGTGGACTAGTGAATGCAACTGAAATGGATGACAATAATAATAATGAGAGGGTGCCATTGATCATGCACACACAATCATGGGCGGAGCTACACATACATGTACGTAAGACACATTCTTACCATCTGTTCCTCCCTCACCTAAGGAACATAATTTACCGGAAAGTGTTGACAATTATGCTGTTTATAAGAATTACAGTTTTAATAATGAGCTGCCATCAACCAACAATTATACCTACTATATATGTAAAGTGACAGTGAAATGCTCTTACTTGTAGTACAGTTCTGCTCATCAAATCCTCCAGGACAGTCATCATATAAGTCACAGAGGTAGCTGTTTGGCATACAATATCCATACTCACTATCAGGACACAAAAACTCATCCTCACCACATAGGTCTACACAGTACAGATAGAGATTATGAATTATTACTTCATATCAGTTTTAGTAGACTCTTCATGTAGAAATACCATTTTACATTATCATGTAAAATGGCTCAAAACTCCTAAATGTGGTGATTACAAGACCCAGTGCAGCACAATATCATCAAACCTACACAGTATATTGGAGACATACAACACACATGCACAGTAACTGTTGAACAATGTGGCCAGCAGTAGTTATTGAGGTGAGTGAAATGAGCTCTTCCTATATCTAACTTCCCAGATTAGTTCCTGCCACATTTTTTAGAAAATAAAGCATTATGGCATGCATGAGCTATGTAGGTTACAGAAATGACAGCATTATGTTTGCACATGACATGTTAGCAAATGTGTAATAAAAGCATGAGATACATGTATATTAGCTTTGTCTCTACTCTAACGCAAATTGTGACCTTGCGGAGTATATCTGATGTATTCAAAGGTCATAATTCACAATAACATGTACATGGAAGGAACATCTGGTCCGACCCGGGATGTATGTACCATCTGATGGTGGGTTTTCAATAGTGAGTGTGAAGGTAGCAGACACTCCATTAGCAGTACATATGTACACACCACCATCTCCCTCATCTGCTGCCACAATCTCCAAGATACCTGTGGAGAGTAGGAGAGAGGTTGAGGAAGAATGTTGTGTGAAACAAAGAGGTTATATAGATGAGGAACACGACAACCCTTCATTAGATGCAAGTTGTACTCCCCTCCCTCCCTCCCCTCCCTCCCTCCCTCACACACACACACACACACACACACACACACACACACACCATTGTTAGCTTGTACTCCATCAGGTAGAGGGATGCCTCCCTCCCTACTCCAGGTATAGGTAATATCAGTGGTCTCTTTTGACTCCTGAGTACAAGTGAGACAGACCGTAGTCCCTGACTCCACTGTCATATTCTGGAGTGGACCTTCTACCTCCACCTTACCTGGGAGAGGGAGGAAGGGAGGGGGGAGGAGGTAGGGAGGGAGAGAGAGGGGAGGGGGAGGGAGGGAGGGGGGAGGAGGTAGGGAGGGAGGTACACACACATCAATATGCAGTACACTGTCATGTGTCCTCTCTCACTGACTCTAAAGGCACTCACCAAATGTACTGAACATGGCAGGAGTACTGAAATCAGATGGTCCATTGAAGTTCAGAGACAGTACTCTGACATCATAGCTTGTCAGAGGCTCCAGATTTGACAGAGTTTGTGTTGTTACAGTTGCAGTAAGGCTGAACATCATCACACTGTCATCTTCCCAATCTTCAACACGTCTCTTTACTTCAAGTCTGTACATAGTTGGAAAATTACCTAGTAAAGAGAGGGGTGTGGGAAGAGGGATGGGTAGAGGGAGGGGAAGGATCCTCCACTATCTACACAAAAAAAGAGTAGACCACATCGTTACCAGGGTCAGTCCAGAGACAATGGCAGAGGTGTTAGTGATACCAGAGACAGTAGGTGTGGCTGGGACCTGTGGTGGTCCAACAGGAAGGGTAGTCACCTCCACCATGGCTGGAGCACTCTCACGCTCCCTGTCATCATCCATGTCATCAATGTTGAATGCTGTTATGGACAACCTGAGACACAACAGACACTTCATTACATTGGAACCTCTCTAGTCTGGGGCTTGGGGAATAGATGGAAGTGTCTTGATTTCAGGGACAGTAAAAGGTGTCCTGTCTATTGAGGTGTCCTCCCTTCTAGTCCACCTCTCCATGAATAGGTACCGTGTGTGTGTGTGTGTGTGTGTGTGTGTGTGTGTGTGTGTGTGTGTGTGTGTGTGTGTGTGTGTGTGTGTGTGTGTGTGTGTGTGTGTGTGTGTGTGTGTGTGTGTGTGTGTGTGTGTGTCACTGGTATGTGGTGTTCTGCTCAAGGCCCTCAAAACGGAATCTGAAAGTGTCTTTATCTAGAGGTCCTCCCATCACAGGAGATATCCCACCAGTGATGGAGATATGGTATCCATTTAGAGGACGACCTGTGGACAGGAGTGAGTGGGAGGGTGTGAGGATGAGGCTGTGAGGATGAGGTGAGAGGGATGGAGAAGGAGGTATGAGTACAGCCCTTACCTCCATTTGTCTCAGGCTCTGTCCAGGAGACAATGATGGTGAAAGGGTTAGAACTGATACCAGTGAAGTCACCTGGCATACTGGGAGCTGTGTGGAATGGAACAGAGACACAGTGTAGCCCACCAAGTACAATCCTTCCCTACTAACTTACGGTCAATATTTGTTGCCTGTACCACTTGACCAGGGACTCCAGGTCCAGCAGTATTAATAGCCACAACAGTAATGGTGTACACAGCTCCCATCTTCAGATCAGTCAATAAGAATGTAGTGGTGGTAGAGTGCAGAGTCTCATCTCCTGTGTCTCCATCAGTTGTGAAGGTTAGTTGATAGTTATCAACTGGAGCAGTGGTGTCCATGTTGAATGATGGCTCCTGTGGTGTGTGTGTAGTGGAATCCAATCAGCAGTTTATATTTTGCTGTTGTGAATGTGTGTAGCGGGATGTACATGTACTTTTGAACTAATATCACACTATACTTTACCTGCCATGACACTGAGATTTCAGTTGAACTGATGTTCATAGCAGAGAGATCCTCAACTGCTAGAAGACCTGTAGCAAGAGATTGGGGGATGTGGTTCACCTATCATCAAGCAATAGATGCATTGTGGGCAAAGCACACATAGGTGTACTGTGTAAAAAGGATATTTGGTATTTGTCAACATGGAATTGTCTAGCAGCACAACAATACTAGAGACAGCTAGTGAGTCTGGGGATGAAGGAAGAGATCGAGAGAGGGAAGGGGGAGGGCTTATGACTTACGCAGGGAGTCTGTCATTCCCATGGTCTCAGCAGGCTGTCCCTCCAGACCCACTGCATTCCTGACAAACAGTCTCACAGTATAGTTGGTGAATGGTAGTAGCCCAGTAAGTGTGAAGGTAGTAGTGTCTTCATCTCCATTGAAAGTATATGGGAAGGTGTTTCCTCTCCCAGTGACCTGTACTCTAAATGAGGCAATATCACTAAATCCATTGAAGGTAGGGTTAGTCCATGAGATGGACAGAGTTGTGGTAGTCTGTCCTGTTACTTGAAGATTAGTGGGAGGACCAGGAGGTACTGGGGAGAGGGAGAGAGGAGAGAAATGACAGTTAACCTCTCCATGCAATGGATTCATGTTGCAAATAAACTGCATGTGCAATGCATATAAGTCAGATACCAAGTCCAAGGGATCTACGCAAATTCAAACACCCGAGGGCTCTCAGTAATGACCCAAGGGCTCTCAGTAGTGACCCGAGGGCTCTCAGTAGTGACCCGAGGGCTCTCAGTAGTGACCCGAGGGTTCTTAGTAGTGACCCGAGGGCTCTCAGTAGTGACCCGAAGGCTCTCAGTAGTGACCCGAGGGCTCTCAGTAGTGACCCGAGGGCTCTCAGTAATGACCCGAGGGCTCTCAGTAATGAGGGCTCTCAGTAGTGACCCGAGGGCTCTCAGTAGTGACCCGAGGGCTCTCAGTAGTGACCCGAGGGCTCTCAGTAATGACCCGAGGGCTCTCAGTAATGAGGGCTCTCAGCAGTGACCCGAGGGCTCTCAGTAGTGACCCGAGGGCTGACTGTGACCTGAGCATTGTGAGGGCACTACAGAGAGTCCGAGATTTTTAAATTGCGTAAATCCCACAGACTTGGTATCTAACAGCTTTGTTTTATCAGTATTTTGTAATCTTGTTCACATGTACAGATGAACATGTGTATGTTGATTTCATATAGACTTGTAGGTCAATATTGAGCTCATGTTAGATTTGCAGGTTAATATTGAGGTCTCAGGTCAATACTGGCATAAATTATATATGTTGAAACAGGTATCATAACTGACCAATCAGATTGCTTTATGAGAGGTGGAAATTCTCATACCACCTATGATGTCTTTACAGCCTTATTTTTGTTACAATTAACTTATGATGTCCAGTCATAGTGATGTATGAAAGAGATTGAGCTAAAGGCCTTTATTTAATACCTAACTGTATACGAAGTATGTTCAGTTACCCTAGCAACAAAGCGTTTTGGAGTATGATTTTTTCACTAGTAGTAAGCACCATTGAAGAGTTGTTGAGTAACTCCCAATCAGCTTATACAACACTTTTCTTAAGGGCATAGTACCCTGGCCATTGTACTATAGCTTGCTAGGGAAACATATACAGGTTTGATCATGGCTGGCACAATTTAGCTACTTATGCTTTGCACTTGTAGAGCATACCAGCTATGATCTCAGACCTATACACAGGAATCCTATGGTGTGAAACCATCATATGCAAGTGATATATAGAGACAGGTAGACCTCTAGATCTACTTCACATAGGGCTCACTTTTCACCCTCCAATTACTTACATTGAACTCTGACAGTTGTGTTGGCAGCATTAGCCCCCACCTCATTACTGGACTCACATTCATACAGTCCACCTCCATCCTCTGATATATCCATCCTGGTCAAGGAGGTGGAGGTAGTACTATTCTCTATTGAGATGAGTGGGTCAGAGGTGAGGAGTACACTGCCATTGTGTCTCCATGTGACTGTGTCTGGTGGGGGAATTCCCTCCAAGGAGCAGGAGATCTGGAGCTCATGGCCGAGGGGAACAAGGACTAAATCCTCACTGTCTGCAGTCACATCAGGAGCAACTGGAGGGAGAGTTGGATAGAGGGGGAGAGGGGGAAAGGGACTTAGGTGAGAGAGAACAATCACTTACTCTTTATTAAGATGTCACATTATGCAAACATTTATGCATGCATGCTTACATTGTACACTGACATTTGCAGTACTGTTCAAGGTTTCCTCCCCATCTGCAGATGTGGCTACACATGTGTATACTCCTGCTGCATCACGTTGGATGTCCTCTATCTCAAGGTCTCTGCTAATAGAGGCCACCCCTCCCTGAGGGTTGAGCCACTGTACACTGGGAAGTGGTCCTGAGTTAGATGCATCACAATCCAAGTCCAGATCACCTCCTTCATTGACAGTAGTCTCTCCAGTGATAATGGGAGGCCGGAAAACTGCAGAGGAACAAGTGCTAATATCAACACTGCTAAATCATGTCAAGTGTAGGACTTACCCACGAAGATAACCAGTGCCTGAGTAGCACCTGATGAACTGAAACATCGCAGAGTAGGGCTGACATTAGGAGAAAACACATTCTCTGTGTGAAACAGTATCAGTACACCATCCACTGTCCTCCCCTTGGAGGAATCAATGTTAGCGCCATTTAGCTGGAACATAGCATCAGTATCTAGTTCTCCATTTATTATACACTCTACACACACTGTCCCAGGTGGTATTACAATTGTACTAGTTCCCGTTGAAAGTGACACGTTAGCTGTACAGTCATCTGGTCCAAGGTCTTGGAATGGATCTAGAAAATACATCAGAGGACATGTTTATATTGGAAGCTTCAGCTCACAGAATTTGTATGTTAACCTACATCCACTGCAAAGAAAGCATGTGCTGCAGACACAGCATGGCAGTAGGTGCAGTATGCAGCAAGGCATTGAGGATGGCATGTAATATGGATATAGGGGTGTGGTCCCCGCAAGGGGAGAGCCCCCCGAAGGGGGGCGTGGCGACGCTCCCGACCACTTTCTCCGGAGTGGCCTGCTGCGGCTCCTGTCCTCGCAGTCTCCGAGACTTGCGCGTGGGTCTCTGAGGTAGAGGCTCGGAGGTAGCCATGCGCAAAAACACCAGTCGAATAAGAATAATACTTCCCAAGTGAATGCCCAACAATCTCTATACACACACTATAAAAGGCACATACACTACAGGGTATTGTAGTGGTACTATACCAGTCATTATGTGTACTGTTGTGTTCATACCAAATAGAGAAGGAGGAGAAGAGTGAACTCACCATACACTGTGATATATACTAATGGTCCACTAAACAGCTGAAAGTAGGTGGAACCAGCTAAACAACGAATATAATTGAAGGTAGTATTGGTAGCCACAGATGCATCAAATGAGAGAGTACTTCTGTAGGTTCCTTCAATCACCTCCTCTGTTGGCCCCACAATCAAACCAAATCGTTCATTTAAAACGTTAAGCAATGTTACACCTATGAGCTGTAGATCATTCAGTTCCCATACCAACACTGGCTGCATAGCAACACACTCCAGAGTCACTGTGGAGCCCAAGGAAGCACGGGTTACATTGGGAGGATATACCAGGAATTCTGTCAGGAGAGAGAGAGCAGAGCATATAGTAGTCATTCTGCAAGGTATTAATGGGAGAGAACTTAAGTGGAGAGGAGCAACTGAGAGAAGGAAGGGAAGTGGCTACTTACTTACTTGCGTATCAGTGGAGTAGGAAGATAAAAATATTGGGAGGGCCTAACCCAACCAATTCGTCTATTGACCAGTAGCTCCTACTGTCTACAGGATTGCATATGCTTGACTCTGATAAGTAGCTGGCTAATTATTGGGGGGGCCGGGCCCTCCCCTCTAAAATATTGAGGGAGGCACTGGCCCCCCTGTTCCTACTCCTATGTGTATGTATAAACTGTGTAGCATCCAGACTTGATGTGTCATATCTATGACAATACACCCACACACAGACACACACTAACATTAGTTACCATACCCCATGGTCTCCATTCAATACCAGACCATACTGTGCGGTAGTGATAGTAGGGCGACTGTATACATAAAATTATCTTACCATTCGTATTCTGTGTCCCCTCCAATTCCCTAGTGACACTACCAGACTCAGGTATAGTGTCAGCAGTTTTAGCCAACCCTACAGCAAACAATAGAAGCTAAGCTTATTTATTGCAGAAATTAAACTCACTGACCTACTCTTACTCCACACAGTAGGACGACTAGGATCAACCTACAGAGCGACATACTTTTCGGGATTAAAATATATAGGACGACGTTGCTGCTGCTGCATGAACTCGCGTTCCGCAGATGTACGTAGATATGGAAAACGTCTACGTGCACTCGATGCGTTTCGAAACGCGCTACTACTACGGTAACTACTACGAATCTCGCTCCCCCCCCCCCCCCCCCCCAACTCCAAGCTGCTGCCGCCGCCTCTGGAGGGCGGGGGGGGGGGGAAGCAGAAGTGTTTGAGGGGAAGTTTCACCTGCCTACTGTAGGCATTGAAAGGGTATTACATGTAAACTTGAAATTCTGTTCTCTCACATACATCTTTAGCAGGCTACATAGTGTATTATGTTATATACAACCAATAAACTATTGAAAGGGGCTTATTATACAGGGTGACGAGAACTTTTTGGTCATATCCAGGTACTATATAGAGTTTAGCAACTTCTTGTTCGTCATACTCCATCTCCACTCCTGTCTCCATCCACAGTGTCAGGGTTACATATGACATCACCATTTTCTGCTCCCTTCACACTTCTGGCTGAGGAGAGATTTGTAGACTCTCCACCAGCTTTGACATCTCCCTCAGGTATAGGTTCCAGTGGCTTCTTTTCACAGTCAATCCCTGTCTCCATTTCACTCTCACTGACAGACCAGTTCAGGTGAGATTCCTTTGTCGTGGAGCTCAATGACTGTCCACTGTATTCTGTTGTATGACAATGTGTAAGGCAAAACAAAGTATAACATACACACAAGTTGTGCTTCTGGAACATGTACCATAGTGTATCACATTGCTAACCATCTTTTGGGTCAATAGGTTTCTTATGGAGAAGTGTCCTCATTGTAGCAGTTGAACTCTGATCACCGGAGAATGATGTAGACTGCACAAAAATGATCAAGATTGTTACAAATAGCATGCAATCTTGTATAATAAACACACTTGTCTATATAGATGCCCCCCCCCCCCCCGCGTAAATATTTGTAGCAACCAGTGTGGCTAACATGTATGAAAGTGTGCTCACCTTGTCATTGCGAACAACATGGATTATGGGGGGCCATTGCACCCTTTGCCCCCTCCCCCTGCTATGCCACCCCTGAATCATACTATAAATATGAGCACATGTGCTTGAGTACTCATATACATATCTGTAATCACAATCATACCAGATTAGAGGCTTTGAGTGCCAGCTGCTTTAAGGAAGACAGCCTTGGAGAGACCTTACTCCACACCTGCGTAAGTATTTGTAGCAACCAGTGTGGCTAACATGTATGAAAGTGTGCTCACCTTGTCGTTGCGAACAACGTGGAAAAAGAATATGCCAGTACCCTAAGAGAGAAATTGTGATTACTATTCAAGTGGTTTACGGAATTCAACACTACTCTCAAGAACATTCAGCACCTAATGACCATGCAGTGAGGTAAGTGAATCATAGACTCTGTACAATGCACATATATTAATCATCATGGTTAGCAAATTGTCTCTCACCTGTGCTACTACATTGTTGGTGGTGTTGAGATCCAATGGTAGGAGTGGAACTAGTGCCTCCTCCCTGTCAGTGGCCATCACCAGCTGCTCTGAAATGGCTGTTGCAGCCTCTAGCAGCTTGGGAGTGACATCCACTATCTCAGCATCAGCATCAGGTAGAAGTGCACTGTATGTATGTGTGATATTTAATGTGTTTACTGCATGTTCTGTACTACCAGTGTGTGCATCAGTATACCTCCTGTGAAACACGAACTATTTCCAGTGATTGGCATGAGAGGACATCTGGGGCTCCCCATGTTCCATTCTCATAGCATATATGAGTAGCAGTCCCTAGATGCATAAACAGGAATTCCCATGCAATTCTCTTCTATGTGTACAAGTAAATTAGGAAATTTGAAAGGAAATATAGGGATTGCATAAAAAGGAAAGGAGACAAGATTGGGACACAGACATGTTATGATATATCAACGTAACATTATGGGTACGTCGATATATCATAACATGTCTGTGTCCCAATCTTGTCTCCTTTCTTTTTTATGCAATCCCTATATTTCCTTTCAAATTTTTTATTTACTTGTCTTCTGTCATTTTTTTTCTGGACCTAGGTACATACATTTCACAATTTTGCACTTTATTTGGTTACAAACGTATTAGCTAATGCATTGTACATCAGTTAAACTGAATTAGCAGTACAGATAATAGCATGTGCATGAAGAGTTATAGGCTCTGTGTAACTGCCAGTATTATGTAACTGCCAGTACCATCATACAAATATTTACATTTAGTGAAGCTTTTGTTAGTGAGATATGGTAACGCTTGCCTGAGGCTGTTTGTTGTTATATTACAAGACTTACATTGTTTACAGAGATCTTATCATAACGTTGGATCATTGGTGTATTACACTTTACCAGCATACCAATTTCCACATTTAGTGGAGCTTTTGTTAGTGAGATACAGTATTGCCTGCCTGAGGTTATCTGTTGTTATATTACAAGATTTACATTGTTTACATAGATCTTATCACAACATTGATCATTGGGGTATTAAGCTTTACCATCAAACCAATTTCCATATTATACCACAGCTTTTGTTAGTGAGATACAGTAATGCTTGCCTGAGGCTATTTTGTACAAGATTTACATGGTTTATAGAGATTTTATCGCAATGTTGATCATTGGGGTACTACACCATCACACCAATTTCCACATTTAGTGGAGCTTTTGTTAGTAAGATACAGTAATGCATGCCTGAGGCTGTTTTGTACAATGTTTACAGGGATTATATCACAATGTTGATCATTGGGGTATTAAACTTTGAAATTTCAGTTAGAACTTCTGCAATCTGGATCACTTCTTGGTTATCGTGCCCTGCTTCACAGCTTGAAGATAAAATACAAGATACGAATTCCACGGTAATCATATATGCCTTTATGCATTGTATTTTATCAAATAATGAAGTTGTGCAATTAATGTTGGCCACTCTTGATCCTGTTGGAATGAATTTAAGGTCAAGACGACGGCCTGTCAGAAGAAGATATGGATTAAGAGTGAGTTGATTATAACCTAGCAAATCTTTTGTTAACTTGAATCTTCTGTAGGGACCAAACCACTGCTGGCACATAGATGGCTTAGACAAAATTAAAACCTACGGATTTGCTATTCATGGCTGCATTGATGGGGTATATTTATGCACATATGACCTGCATCTGCAGAAACACATCCTTAAGTATATGTTGTGTTGCATAGATTTTCAAGGAAAGTACTTTGGTTAGAGGTGGCAGATACAAACAATGATCCATCAGTTATTGCTGGATACTATCTTAATGCTGTCCAGAATTTCAGTAATGTTCTGCTGTGACTATACAGGCATGAGCATTAACACAATGATCATATTTTCTAGGGTGCCCCAGGATTGTGCGTAGTGATAGAGGAGCAGAAAATAGCAAACTAGCATTCCTCCAGCCTTTTCTAAGGAGAAATGGTCATGACCAATTGGCAGGCATGGAAAGCCACTCTTCGACCACGTGGTACTGATTTATGGCCGTTAGAGGGTTCTAAGCTGGCACAGCCAAACCGTCGAGTGATGGGTCTAGACATCTTCGAAAACACGTACGCGTGCATGTGCGATCAACTGCGCACGCGCACGACCCATGCGCCGCGCACAAGGCGCCAAGCCCTAGGCAGCGCAGGCACGTTGCTGCGTTACAATTATGTACACGTGTACGTAGCAGGCACGTCACGACGTTGAAATATCGCACACATGGGAGTGAAGAGTAGAATGGAAGAATAAAATGGAAGAATAGAATGGAAGTGAATAGTAGAATGAATAGAAATGTGCATTTTGAAGACTTTTGAAGACTACAATGGATGACCCTTCTGGGCTTCCGTACTGAATCCTGTAGCAGAACAGTAGTGGTGTTCTGGAGTAGCCAAAAACACCTTCCTGTGTCGATGGTACTTCCAGTTCGATCAGGAACAATTCATCATCTTCAACAACTTCATCTTTCTCTACTAATTTCGCATGTAATTTTATCTGCGCACATGTAATTCTACATACATACATACATACATACATACATACATACATACATACATACGTACATACATACATACGTACGTACGTACGTACAATATAATATATATATATATATTCTTTCCCTTTCCACAATAGTCTTTATGTCTCGCCTGTAGCCGTGGAGGAAGAGGTGTGACACACACACACACACACACACACACACACACACACACACACACACACACACACACACACACACACACACACACACACACACACACACACACACACACACACAGTAAGTTGGATTTTGAAGTGTAATATAGGGATTGCATAAAAGGGAACAGAAAAGGTTTGGACACAGACATGTGCCATGATACATGAACATACCATTGTTGGCACATTTGATGCATAGATCACGTCTGTGCAGAACCCTTGGCGTCACCACACGGTAAATACTATTAATGTGCACGTGCGCTTTCTGCAGGAAAATGGCCAACTGTATGAATGCCTTTCACCAACGGAATCTTTGTACGACGAGTAAAGCAACGATATACTAGCATTCCGTGTGGTTGAAAGACATTTGCTCGTTATTACTCACGTGCATTTCACATGACCACAAGCAGCAGGGCTGGTATTTGCAAGCGAGTATATTACAATGAAAAACCAGTAAAACATTCCATTAAAAGTAGAAAAACAACTATTGTCTATTTGACTTCACCTGAGCCCTCGAATTTTGGCAATAACTCTCTTATTTTTCACCCAATTTCAAAATAAAAAGTACCATTGGATTCCTCGCGTTTTGCCGCGTCTAGTGATAGGTCTCACTAAATCTGAATCCCTACCACTCCAAAGATAGCTGTATGTCCCATAAGGAAAGTATGGAGATGCCATTGACCGCGAGGAATGTAGTGCCTGTGATCTCAACCATACGCGCCGTTTCCGCGCGAAGGCTTCTTACGTGCTCGAAGTGTTTGCTGGTGTGAAAATCAGCAAGAAAGAGGGGCTACCCGGACGACACAAGGATTCTCAGGTTAGTAATGCTAGCTAGGCTCCCATATTTACGATGAGATGTAGCGTAGCAGTCAAAACGGTACAAGTGAACAATGACATCGTGGATCAACGTGCTTCCAGCGTCATGGCTCACCTTTAGCCACTTATCCCTAGTTTTCGGCCTTCAACATTTTAATGGAACTCTTGTAAAATGCACTTCAGTGGGTGTAAAACACATTCTATAATTTACCCTTTTTGTTATATTACCTGTGATTAAATAAGTAACTGTAGAATATGGATTTTCAGGAGCATTGAGACATGATATCAAAATTGCATTTCCCATTCTACTCAGTCTATGGTTTGAAAACATTTCAGTACTTGCACCATATCCAACAGTGGCTCTACCATTCCAGTCTAAGTCACCACATTTATAGATAAACAGAGCAAATGAGTTACTTCCATCTGTTGCTAAAACTGCCTGGAAGGTATTAGTCTGTAAAGAATATAGCAAAATTATAGTGTTAGTGTACCTCTTCAAATTTCTGGGGCTCTCATTCTCAAAGACAGGTATGTATATATCAGTAGTGTTCACCTGATAACTTGGACGACCAAATTGAGGCACTCTATTCCACTCCACTATCAGCATCCATTCAGCAGTAAAAATAAAATTCTCTTCACTAATAAATTGACTGACAATCTCAGTCTCTCTGTTTCCATTGGAATATACCTGGTAACGAATACTGCCTGTTCGACTTATGTCAACATCTGACCAGAATGGAGCAACTAGATACCGGAATTCAATTGGGAAAAGCCCTGGGTTGAATCGAGTGAAGGAATTACCAAAAGATATAAGGCCATTTGTATTAATCTGACAAAATAGGAAAAAAAAATATGTTGAATGAATCAATTATATACATGGAGATGTGTGTATAGCCAAAAAACTAGCAAAAGAAGGAAGAGAAACAAAAGACCCAGAAAAATTACCCAATGAACAAAACAACACGTACAACACATATTCACAGGAGAAGGACACTGGATGTCCATCGTTGATAGCTAACTAGGGTGGTAGTTTGGTGGCTATCCAACATGTACAAGTATTCACACGTAGATAGTATAATACACTTTAATTAATTGTTACAGTGATCCACAGCCTGTCAGGTTTACAGAGCAAAACCAATGCAAAATAAATGTTAATTATACTTACAAAAATAACAGGAAATCTCTGAGAAGCAAAAGGAAATCCTCCTGGTACAAATATCGGATTTGAAAAGCCATCATTTATTCGTGGCAGTAGCATTGGTGAATAGGTAAATAGAAAATACTCCAAACTATTCTGAATTCCTGGAAAAATGAAATCATATAGTAAGTTGGATTTTGAAGTGTAATACAGAAAGGATTTGGACACAGACATGTGCCATGATACATCAAAATACCATTGTTGGCACATTGATGCATAGATCACGTCTGTGCAGAACCCTTGGCGTCACCACATGGTAAATACGACTGTATATATGGCTTTCAACAGAGGGAATGCTGGATCTCTGCAACAGAGCTGTTTTAGAGAAAACCCCACAAATATTTTGACCTCTGTTGCCCGCTGAGTACGTGACAGTATTTTCAAGACAGACAGACGCTCCAGAGTTGAGATGTGACTTAACGGACACACACACACACAGACCCAACTACCGTAACCCTCCTGCGCATGCGCGCTGAGTGTGCCTTACAATACCCTGGTTGTTCCATGAGTGTATGCTACCCTCATTTAGCTACATTGACAGTGTACATCTATCACTTACCTGATGCAGTCCCACTCTGATCAGTACCTGATCCTGATTCTGAGCTACTTTGATCAATGCCTGATCCTGATAGAGCTCCACTTTGATCAAAACCTAAAAGATGCAGGCATATAGATGTTGATTCCAAAATATTAGTTGGCACTGACATCACTACAGTGATCACTAGTAGTACATTACACCTATTGGTCAACAAACAACACAACTATATATGTTCCTTCCAGCTCAAAAGTCACTGAACAAAGTTCGAGAATAGAGTGTGTATAGTTTACCCCACTCTCTGTAACTATATCATTGTAAACATTTGAGGGGGAAGGAATGGGTTAAGAGTCCTGAAAATTTACTTCCCATTTCCAAGGCAACATGCAAGAAACTGTTGTCCGATAAAGAGCAATAGTATCTAATGGCCTAATCACTACATTTGGTGATTCTGAAGAGAGACATGTTATCCATTACAGCTCCCAACACAGTCCCACTCTGGTCAGTACCTGATCCTGATGCAGAGCCACTTTGATCAATATCTGATTCTGAATCTGAGCCATTTAGATCAGAAAGCAAGAGAAGAGAGAGAGAGGGAATGCAGGAGGGTAATTGAAAACACAGTTAAGTAAGATGGTGGCTACACAGTAGAAGGGTTTTGTGCCCCCCATTTAGTAACATACCCAGGGATTGCACATTAAGTCAAAAAGAGACAATCACTTCCACCAATGTTCAGCACTACATATCAGCAAGACGATCTATGTAGGATGGCTCTGACACCCTCATTAAGCCCAAATCTAACGGTTCAGAACTTTCGAATGCAGCAGCTATAACTTAAGCCCTTTTAGCGGTGTATTTTACCACTTTTGAGAGTCTTATCATGTAACACTCATAGACCAGGTTATGCATCTAAAATGACATGTGAAATTGCTAAAACGGCCTAGCATAAAATTGGTACAAGTATTTATCTTGATTTTTGTACCAAAAGGCTTCTTATTCCCGTGCGCAATCCCTTTCACCAATGGAATCTTTGTAGGACGAGTAAAGCAATAAGCATTCCGTGTGGTTGAACGACATTTGCTCGTTATTACTCACGTGCATTTCACATGACCACAAGCAGCAGGGCTTGTATTTGCAAGCGAGTATACAATGAAAAACAAGTAAAAAATTCCATTAAAAGTAGAAAAACAACTAGTGCAGTATATATGCAGCAAGACAGGGGATGAGGACATGCAAAATAGTATAACATGCGAAACTCTCTTTTAATTCCAGATTACTTATTATTGTTGCATGCCCTCATCCTCTGTCTTGCTGTATATATACTGCACTTGTCTTTCTACTTCTTGGTACTGCCATCCCTACATCCTTCAACATTTTAATGGAACTCTTGTAAAATGCACTTCAGTGTGTGGGGTTTTGTGCCCCCCATTTAGTAACATACCCAGGGATTGCACATTAAGTCAAAAAGAGACAATCACTTCCACCAATGTTCAGCACTACATATCAGCAAGACGATCTATGTAGGATGGCTCTGACACCCTCATTAAGCCCAAATCTAACGGTTCAGAACTTTCGAATGCAGCAGCTATAACTTAAGCCCTTTTAGCGGTGTATTTTACCACTTTTGAGAGTCTTATCATGTAACACTCATAGACCAGGTTATGCATCTAAAATGACATGTGAAATTGCTAAAACGGCCTAGCATAAAATTGGTACAAGTATTTACCTTGATTTTTGTACCAAAAGGCTTCTTATTCCCGTGCGCAATCCCTTTCATCAACGGAATCTTTGTAGGACGAGTAAAGCAATGATATACTAGCATTCCGTGTGGTTGAACGACATTTGCTCGTTATTACTCACGTGCATTTCACATGACCACGAGCAGCAGGGCTTGTATTTGCAAGCGAGTATACAATGAAAAACCAGTAAAAAATTCCATTAAAAGTAGAAAAACAACTAGTGCAGTATATATGCAGCAAGACAGGGGATGAGGACATGCAAAATAGTATATAACATGCGAAACTCTCTTTTAATTCCAGATTACTTATTATTGTTGCATGCCCTCATCCTCTGTCTTGCTGTATATATGCTGCACTTGCTTTTCTACTTCTTGGTACTGTCATCCCTACATCCTACAACATTTTAATGGAACTCTTGTAAAATGCACTTCAGTGGGTGTAAAACACATTCTATAATTCACCCTTTTTGTTATATTACCTGTGATTAAATAAGTAACTGTAGAATATGGATTTTCAGGAGCATTGAGACATGATATCAAAATTACATTTCCCATTCTACTCAGTCTATGGTTTGAAAACATTTCAGTACTTGCACCATATCCAACAGTGGCTCTACCATTCCAGTCTAAGTCACCACATTTATAGATAAACAGAGCAAATGAGTTACTTCCATCTGTTGCTAAAACTGCCTGGAAGGTATTAGTCTGTAAAGAATATAGCAAAATTATAGTGTTAGTGTACCTCTTCAAATTTCTGGGGCTCTCATTCTCAAAGACAGGTATGTATATATCAGTAGTGTTCACCTGATAACTTGGACGACCAAATTGAGGCACTCTATTCCACTCCACTATCAGCATCCATTCAGCAGTAAAAATAAAATTCTCTTCACTAATAAATTGACTGACAATCTCAGTCTCTCTGCTTCCATTGGAATATACCTGGTAACGAATACTGCCTGTTCGACTTATGTCAACATCTGACCAGAATGGAGCAACTAGATACCGGAATTCAATTGGGAAAAGCCCTGGGTTGAATCGAGTGAAGGAATTACCAAAAGATATAAGGCCATTTGTATTGATCTGACAAAATAGGAAAAACAATATGTTGAATGAATCAATTATATACATGGAGATGTGTGTATAGCCAAAAAACTAGCAAAAGAAGGAAGAGAAACAAAAGACCCAGAAAAATTACCCAATGAACAAAACAACACGTACAACACATATTCACAGGAGAAGGACACTGGATGTCCATCGTTGATAGCTAACTAGGGTGGTAGTTTGGTGGCTATCCAACATGTACAAGTATAATTCAGTATTCACACGTAGATAGTATAATACACTTTAATTAATTGTTACAGTGATCCACAGCCTGTCAGGTTTACAGAGCAAAATCAATGCAAAATAAATGTTAATTATACTTACAAAAATAACAGGAAATCTCTGAGAAGCAAAAGGAAATCCTCCTGGTACAAATATCGGATTTGAAAAGCCATCATCTATTCGTGGCAGTAGCATTGGTGAGGTAAATAGAAAATACTCCAAACTATTCTGAATTCCTGGAAAAATGAAATCATATAGTAAGTTGGATTTTGAAGTGTAATACAGAAAGGATTTGGACACAGACGTGTGCCATGATACATCAAAATACCATTGTTGGCACATTGATGCATAGATCACATCTGTGCAGAACCCTTGGCGTCACCACATGGTAAATACGACTGTATGTATGGCTTTCAATGGAGGGAATGCTGGATCTCTGCAACAGAGCTGTTTTAGAGAAAACCCCACAAATATTTTGACCTCTGTTGCCCGCTGAGTACGTGACAGTATTTTCAAGACAGACAGACACTCCAGAGTTGAGATGTGACTTAACAGACACACACACACAGACCCAACTACCGTAACCCTCCTGCGCATGAGCAGTGTACATCTATCACTTACCTGATGCAGTCCCACTCTGATCAGTACCTGATCCTGATTCTGAGCTACTTTGATCAATGCCTGATCCTGATAGAGCTCCACTTTGACGGCTAGCACTCCCGAGAAGAGCCATGTGGACGAAACCGGTGCCCAGGAAGGGAAGTAAATATGTTTTTCTCTTATTCCAATGTTCTTTAAAGCCATATACTGTGCGCAGAGGACGGATTTCAATATTTTTTTGATAACTGACTCACTGACTGACAGACAGTTCCAAAAATTAGCAAAGTTTGCCCCGCCTACCGTAATTGCAAATGACATGCAAATACGGATGGAATGGACGGATGGTCTTTAAAATTACGGAGAGCATGCACGGGGTAGCCGTTCCACCTACCTTATACGGTCAGTATAACGTGGTAGTTTATTCGTGTAGAAAGAATCCCTCTCTGAGCGACCGAACTCACCACTGGGTACGTATTATTCGAATACTCTAGTTTCTCATGCCATCATCACTGCTTTTGCCTGCATATACTGCATCTTGTTCCTGTACTTTTTGGAATTGTCATCCCTACATACTTTAACATCTTAATCAAATGTTTTACTCTTGTATAGTAAGCAACTGGTCGGCTAATATAGTGTAACTGACTACACTACATATACAGGTCAGCTACATAAGTGTAGTCAGTTGCATGTTAAGTGCACCTTCACATGCAGGTAGAAGCTCTATTCAAAACACTACTTGCAACACAAAGTTATAGGGATTTAGATACTTCAAAGTGTTGCAAAAGTGATGGATTGAGCCATTGATATAGATAGTCACATATGGTCCTCTATACCTCATAACATAGGCTCACTTTGCTCCCTCAAATACTTACGCTGAACTCTGACAGTTGTGTTGGCAGCATTAGACCCCACCTCATTACTGGCCTCACATTCATACAGTCCACCTCCATCCTCTGATATATCCATCCTGGTCAAGGAGGTGGAGGTAGTACTATTCTCTATTGAGATGAGTGGGTCAGAGGTGAGGAGTACACTGCCATTGTGTCTCCATGTGACTGTGTCTGGTGGGGGAATTCCCTCCAAGGAGCAGGAGATCTGGAGCTCACTGCCGAGGGGAACAAGGACTAAATCCTCACTGTCTGCAGTCACATCAGGAGCAACTGGAGGGAGAGTGGGGGAGAGGGGGAAGCGGGCTTAAACAATCACTCATTATTTATGATCACACATATTTATGCATGCATGCTCACATTGTACAATGACATTTGCAGTACTGTTCATTGTTTCCCCATCATAATATGTGGCTACACATGTGTATACTCCTGCTGCATCACGTTGGATGTCCTCTATCTCAAGGTTCCTGTCATTAGAGACTATCACTCCCTGAGGGTTGAGCCACTGTACACTGGGAAGTGGTGCTGAGTTAGATGAATCACAATCCAAGTCCAGATCACCTCCTTCATTGACAGTAGTCTCTCCAGTGATAATGGGAGGCCGGAAAACTGCAGGGGAACAAGTGCTAATATCAACACTGCTAAATCATGTCAAGTGTAGGACTTACTCATGAAGATTACCAGTGCCTGAGTAGAACCTGATGAACTGAAACATTGCAGGACAGGGATGAAATTAGGAGCAAACACATTCTCTGTTTCAAACAGTACCAGTACACCATCCACTGTCCTCCCCTTGGATGGATCAATGTTAGAGCCTTGTAGATGGAACTGAGCATCATCAACTACTTCTCCATTTATTATACACTCTACACACACTGTCCCAGGTGGTATTTGGATTATTACAAGTCCCATTGAAAGTGACACGTTAGCTGTACAGTCATCTGGTCCAAGGTCCTGGGAGTGAACTAGAAAATACATCAGAGGACATGTTTGTATTCTGGGAGCTTCAGCTCAAAGAATTTGGAGGCCTATATCCACTGCAAAGAAAGCATGTGCAGCAGACACCAGAGATCAAGAAAACAAGGTGCAGTATGCAGCAAGGCATTGGTGATGGCATGTAAGTGGGCGAGTGCAGCAAGCCCGTACTAGTGAACTCAATGGCAATTTGTTGGTATGTATGTATGTATGTATGTTTATATGTCATCAACCGACTGCGGTCAGTGCGCATGCGTTCCCGCGCAATGCGCAAACGTAGCCGGCCTTGCCTCTTCCGCTCGTTGCGCTCGCCCACAAATGCTTTGCATTCTCCTAGTAAGGATGTTTTATGAGCATAAACACACAGATGGTGTTAGCTACATAAACACACAGATGGTGTAGTGCTTTTGTGTAAATGCCCTACAATCACTTTATAGCCAGTTGCTAGGTGGTTGCTATGTTTATAGTGGCACTATAAATCTGCCATAACACTACAAGGTGAGAAGAGTGACTATATCTAGTGTCAAGAGTGCCTTTATCAGGGTGATTATATCTGATTGGTAATTACCAATTGTTGAACCACCTAGCAGCTGGCTATAAATCAATTATCACACCCCTAATCTGTATGTTGTGGTTTATAGGCCCTCTCCCCTCGGGCCTATAAACCAGCAACATACCTCTTAGGGGTGTAATAACTAATACATACACACACTATAAGGCACAGTATTTATACTACTATAGGGTATATACTACCAGTCACTGTCATGTTCTTACAAAAATAGCCATTGATATAGACAGTCACATATAATGGCCCTCTACCTCATAACATAGGGCTCCTTATAATTACTTACATTGAACTCCAACAGTTGTGTTGGCAGCATTAGACCCCACCTCATTACTGGCCTCACATTCATACAGTCCACCTCCATCCTCTGATATATTCATCCTGGTCAAGGAGGTGGAGGTAGTACTATTCTCTATTGAGATGACTGGGTCAGAGGTGAGGAGTACACTGCCATTGTGTCTCCATGTGACTGTGTCTGGTGGGGGAATTCCCTCCAAGGAGCAGGAGATCTGGAGCTCACTGCCGAGGGGAACAAGGACTAAATCCTCACTGTCTGCAGTCACATCAGGAGCAACTGGAGCGAGAGTATATAAGAGAGAGGGAGTGATGGATTTCATTACTATCACACCACACATATACTAGTACAAATGCACACACAAGTGAGTGCGTGCTCACATTGTACAATGACATTTGCAGTATTGTTCAAGGTTTCTTCCCCATCTGCAGATGTGGCTACACATGTGTATACTCCTGCTGCATCACGTTGGATGTCCTCTATCTCAAGGTTCCTGTCATTAGAGACCATCACTCCCTGAGGGTTGAGCCACTGTACACTGGGAGGTGGTCCTGAGTTAGATGCATCACAATCCAAGTCCAGATCACCTCCTTCATTGACAGTAGTCTCTCCAGTGATAATGGGAGGCCGGAAAACTGCAGAGGAACAAGTGCTAATATCAACACTGCTAAATCATGTCAAGTGTAGGACTTACTCACGAAGATAACCAGTGCCTGAGTAGAACTGAAACATCGCAGACCAGGGTTGACATTAGGAGTAAACACATCCTCTGTATCAAACAGTACCAGTACACCATCCACTGTCCTCCCCTTGGATGGATCAATGTTAGAGCCTTGTATCTGGAACTGAGCATCATCAACTACTTCTCCATTTATTATACACTCTACACACACTGTCCCAGGTGGTATTTCAATTGTAGTAGCTCCCGTTGAAAGTGACACGTTAGCTGTACAGTCCTCTGGTCCAAGGTCTTGGAATGGATCTAGAAAATACATCAGAGGACATGTTTATATTGGAAGTTTCAGCTCACAGATTTTGTATGTTAACCTACATCCACTGCAAAGATAGCATGTGCTGCAGACACAGCATGGCAGTAGGTGCAGTATGCAGCAAGGCATTGAGGATGGCATGTAATATGAATATAGATTATGAGTAACTTGTACCATTAGGATTCTCAATGTGTTATATGAGCATATACACACACGATGGTGTTAGCTAGGAAGTGGTTTTGTGTAAAAGTATGTGAATGCCCAACAATCTCTATACACACACTATAAGGCACATACACTACAGGGTATTATTGTAGTGGCAGGGGTGCCGGAAGCCCAAAAGTATTGGTCCCGCGAGTGCTAGGAGGTAATTATTCGGAGTATTCTGCGCATGTGCGAGCTCACACATGTTAGGTCTAAACCACAGAATGATATTCATAAAACTAATGCCACGAATGCACATGCGCGTCGGTTTCTGAGCAAATAATGTTATGAATATATAATGAGCAGCGTCAACATTGGTCCTGCAGTCGCGGGACCTGCGGCACCAGCTCCGGCGCCCCTGAGTGGTACTACCAGTCATTATGTGTACTGTTGTGTTCATACCAAATAGAGAAGGAGGAGAAGAGTGAACTCACCATACACTGTGATATACACTAATGGTCCACTAAACAGCTGAAAGTATGTGGAACCAGCTAAACACTGAATATAATTGAAGGAAGTATTGATAGCCACAGATGCATCAAATGAGAGAGTACTTCTGTAGATTCCTTCAGTCACCTCCTCTGTTGGCCCCACAACCAAACCAAATTGCTCATTTAAAACAGTAAGCAATGTTACACCTATGAGCTGTAGATCAATCAGTTCCCATACCAACACTGGCTGCATAGCAACACACTCCAGAGTCACTGTGGAGCCCAAGGGAGCACGGGTTACATTGGGAGGATACACCAGGAATTCTGTCAGGAGAGAGAGAGCAGAGTATATAGTAGTCATTCTGCAAGGTGTAATGGGAGAGAACTTTAGTGGAGAGGAGCAACTGAGAGAAGGAAGGGAAGTAGCTGCTTTGACACATTTCATACCTCCACTACCACCAGTTGAATATACCTTCTCCAACTGTCAGGCTATCCCATCCCTCCAAATGTATTAGTATTGATATGTATCAGTGGAGTAGGAAGATAAAAAATATTGGGAGGGCCCAACCCGACCAATTTGTCTATTGTCTATTGACCAGTAACTCCTACTATCTACAGGATTGCATATGCTTGACTCTGATAAGTAGCTGGCTAATTATTGGGGGGAGCCAGGCCCTCCCTCCTAAAATATTGAGGTGGCACTGGCCCCCCTCGTCCCCCCTGCCCCCCCCCCCCCCCCCCCCCCCCCCCGTTCCTACTCCTATGTGTATGCATTAACTGCATTAGCATCCAGACTTGATGTGTCATAATTATGACTACATTACTTCATCACAAGATGCTCTACAATACCATAGATATTATACACAGGTCTGCATATTATTAGCCTACATGCCGGGCGTACGGGCGTGAGCAGGTACAGTGCGCAGCACGCATATGAAGTTCTTCATGATCAGATGACAGCCAAGGCAGAGATACACCAGAAGAGAAGAGAACAAGTTAACATGGAAGCTGCTAGGCTAAGGGATGAGCTAACACCCTCCCTGCAGAGGGCTATGGACCTTGCAAGACTGAAAGGGTCCTCGAGCTGGCTGACAGTTCTGCCTTTGGAAGAACACGGTGTCTCCCTCCATAAGGGTGCCTTTGTTGATGCCTTGGCTCTAAGGTATGGCTGGATACCTTCCAGACTTCCAACCTGCTGCGTTTGTGGAGCCAGCTTTACTGTGGAACACGCTTTATCCTGTCCACGTGGCTGTCCAATGTGTCCACGTGGCTGTCCAATGTGTCCACGTGGCTGTCCAATGTGTCCACGTGGCTGTCCAATGTGTCAAAGCAGCTATCCCTTCGATCCATCACAATGAGATACGATATTAACTGCCACACTGTTGAGTGAAGTCTGCAATGATGTATGCGTTGAGGCTATCACCACAGAGGAACTGTCCAAGAGAACTGCCAACACTACTGACGGCGCTAGGCTGGATATTGCCGCCAACGGTTTTTGGGGAGGAAGATTCGAACGCACCTTTGTGGATGTCAGGATCTTCAACCCTCATGCAAAATCTAACAGGAACACCACAATAGAAAAGTGTTTCCGGAAACACGAAATGGAAAAGAAGAGAGCCTATAAACAACGCATCAGGGAGATCGAACATGCTTCATTTACTCCACTCATCCTGTCAGCTAGCGGGGGATTTGCTAGGGAGGCCACCAATTTCTACAAAAGACTGGCTTCCAAACTCTCTGAGAAGTGGGATCAACCCTATAGTCTAACTATAAACTGGCTGAGGTGTACTATTTCTTTTGCCCTGCTCCGTTCCGCCATCCAAGGCATTCGAGGTGCACATTCTTCTAGAGGCCATGCCATCCAGAGCACACCAGTTGACCTGGCAACAGCGGAGGCAATTATTGACCCGGCCTAATTTTACTGTCAACCAACCATTCGTTTTCTCATTCTAGCTGTATGTCAATGTTTTTAGGGATTTATTTCCTACATGCATTTTCGTTTTACAGTGCGCACTGTTCAATAGTCTTGACCTTTTAGTTTGCCTTATAACTTCTTGCTGCCGGTTGTGCTCTCGCTTCTGCTTGCGGGCCGTCGCTCGCGGGTTGTTAGCCCCAGCCTTATAGCTAGCTGCCGCTTGCGCTCGCAGCTCGCTCGCGGCGAGCCTAATAAATTATTCATAGGGTCGAAAAAAGGGGAGGCAAATGCCTCCTCTGCCTCATGCTAGTTACGCCCCTGCGGCCTACACAGACACACACTAACATTAGTTACCATACCCTATGGTGTCCATTCAATACCAGACCATACTGTGTGGTAGTGGTATATATCATAGTAGGGTGACTGCATACATAAAATTATCTTACCATTCGTATTCTGTGTCCCCTCCAATTCCCTAGTGACACTACCAGACTCAGGTACAGTGTCAGCAGTTTTAGCCAACCCTACAGCAAACAATAGAAGCTAAGCTTATTTATTGCAGAAATTAAACTCACTGACCTACTCTTACTCCACACAGTAGGACGACTAGGATCAATCTACAGAGCGACATACTTTTCGGGATCGGAGCCGCGGTCCTCGCACCATCTGCGCATGCGCATTTTACACTGAAGCTGGGGGGCAGGGAGGCAATTACCCCCCAATATTCCAGTAAGGGGGGCCTTGCCCCCTCCAATAAAATATATAGGACGACGTTACTGCTGCTGCATGAACTCGCGTTCTGCAGATGTACGTAGATACTATATAAGGAGATTTATCGGAAAACGCACTCGATGCGTTTCGAACGCGCTACTACTACGAATCTTGCCCCGCCCCCCGCCCCGCCCCCGCCCCCCCAACCGCCTCTGGAGGGCGGGGGGGGGGAAGCAGAGGGAAGTTTCACCCTACCTACTGTAGTTATGATATCTCCTGCTCCCCCTCCTTCTCCTCCTCATCCTTCATTGAAAAGGTGTTACATGTATACTTGAATTTCTGTTCACAATATTATTGTACCAATGAAAAGCAAGATGATTCTGAACCCTCTCACATACATCTTTAGCAGGCTACATAGCATCTTACATGTGTATTATGGTATATAAACATACTACATATACAACCAACAAACTATTGAAAGGGGCTTATTATACAAGGTGATGAGAACCTTTTGGTCATATCCAGGTACTATATAGAGTTTAGCAACTTCTTGTTCGTCATACTCCATCTCCACTCCTGTCTCCATCCACAGTGTCAGGATTACATATGACATCACCAGTTTCTGCTCCCTTCACACCTATGGCTGAGGAGAGATTTGTAGACTCTCCACCAGCTCTGACATCTCCCTCAGGTATCGGTTCCAGTGGCTTCTTTTCACCTGTCTCCATTTCACTCTCACTGACAGACCAGTTCAAGTGAGATTCCTTTGTCGTGGAGCTCAATGACTGTCCACTGTATTCTGTTGTATGACAATGTGTATGGCAAAACAAAGTATACACAAGTTGTGCTTCTGGAACATGTACCATAGTGTATCACATTGCTAACCATCTTTTGGGTCAATAGGTTTCTTATGGAGAAGTGTCCTCATTGTACCAGTTGAACTCTGATCACCGGAGAATGATGTAGACTGCACAGAAATGATCAAAACTACTGTATATATTTACTAATAGCATGCAATCTTGTATATAAACATAAACACACTTGTCTATGTAGATGCCCCCCTCAACATGGATTATAGGGGGCCATTGCACCATTTGCCCCCTCCCCCTGCTATACCACCCCTGAATCATACTATAAATATGAGCACATGTGCTTGAGTACTCGTACATGTATCTGTAATCACAATCATACCAGATTAGAGGATTTGAGTGCCAGCTGCTTTAAGGAAGACAGCCTTGGAGAGACCTTACTCCACACCTGCGTAAGTATTTGTAGCAACCAGTGTGACTAATATGTATGAAAGTGTGCTCACCTTGTCGTTGCGAACAACGTGGAAAAAGAATATGCCAGTACCCTAAGAGAGAAATTGTGACTTGAATTGGTTGGAATTCAAAATTCATCCATGGCTACACTGTAAGCAGAGATTGCACTCCTACCAAAGCTTCAGCTTCCACACATGTCCATATCTATGTGGTCTTACTGTATACAGGTAGGGTCAATTTGGAGTGGAAGCTGAACAACACGTAAATGTTTGTGTACAGGCTGACAGGCTGAGCATTGGATGCTTGGGAATGAAACATCCACTTTTGGGGGAAGCTGAAATATTTGGGGTGAAAGCAGAAGTGTTTGGGGAGAAGCTTCCCCCCAGTAAGTACAACCCTAATATGTACATTACATGAGTTTGCCGGCATAGCGACAAATTTACATGGGAATTTTCATGGCAGCTCTGATGTGCTAGTGTGTGGGTTGTGACCTGTAGGGAGTTGAAGATTGTAAAGAGCCAAGCAAAGACTGTGGCATTTTTGTTGAGGGTGAGTAGACCAAACAGCCATGTTAATCCCAGCAGAGGCAGTAGGATCACAGTCGCACGTAGTATAGTTCTGTGAATTTGACACACATTACAGCACACATGCATACATGTGTAGCTAGTGTGGGTGATCTTACATTGCTTGTTTGATGGGTTTGTCTTTGTTTGTAGTTTTGACCTTCTGCTTTTTGCTGCGTCTTAGTGCCACTAGTGCCAACATCAGAAACACTGAGTTGATCTGAAGGTTTTTTAAAATAGAGTCATTGACAGGTAATGATGGATATATGCTTACAATAATAATGATTATCATTGGTGCTATAAAGGCAAAGATGGTTCCTTTCTCAGTTGATAACCAACAGCTGAAGATAGAGAACACAGAGACCACACTATACCACCCAATGTCTCACAGAGAAACTCACAAGGAAAGCTCTCCATCCTCACCACGCACTCCATAGTAGTCAGAACGTGCTGCCAGCCCCACAGCAACAAAGAGCAAAGGAGTACCTGAATATCGCAGGAGAACAGAGTATATAAAACACTGCCAAGTTACCTGGACATGTCTGGAACAGTGAATGTATGCTATATGTAGTATGCTACATTCTGGTGTAGAGACAACTCACAGTATCCCAGTAGCATGAAGAACCACCACTTATTAGAGAGTTTACTGAACACCACAATCAGCATGAGGTACAGCATGACTCCCTCACACATCATCCAGCAGAAGGCAGACAGGAACAGATACTGCAGAAGTGCTGCTACAAATGCACAACTACCCTGTGTATAATACATACAATGATTTCACATTCATGTTGATCAAGGCAGGGTTATACTCAATTGATTACTTTGCTGCCGGTGCCCAGCTCTATTCCAAACATAAATACTACATATCCAAGTAGTAGAGATATGGCCAGATTGAGGTGGACAAAGTAGTGGACAGATGAGAACAGCTTCTTCCTACACAACACAAAACCACCAATCACTAAAAGATACAATGTCAATTTCTGTACTCTAACAATTGTATGAACTGAACATTTAATAATATGAGAACGCATAGGAAGTAAACAAAGCCTATCCTTCACAGTTAAGTCTCCTAAAACCTAGAACAGCTCCCAGCATTCCTATAATATCCAGACAGTAGCTGAGCTGACTCCACATTGTCCACAACACACACAGCTACATGCAGTACTGAAAGAGGTGCACATTGCTCTCACCCCATGGCAAGATAGAAGACTACTGTGACGGAGAGGCATATGGTAGAGATGATGCAACCAATGTAGGAGATAATCTGTAATGCCAGTTGTTCCCCCTCTGAAACACCCTACAATGGATGTAACCCAGGTGTCAACGTGATCATGGATAGGGAGGCACAAAATAACTGTACTTCTAAGCCTCCTGCCACATCAACCAGAACAGCAAAACTGGTGAGATGAGTTGAGTTACACAGCACAGTGGTGACATCGCCTCTTGTTATGTTACTGATGACTTGTATACCCTCTGAACTCCATCCACCACTGCCTACACTGTGTGTACAATGTAGTCTACATTGCATTATGTAATACACATGCTAATGCAACACACGGGTCAGAAAAGTTCCAAAAGACTCCAGCATAGTTAGTAACTCCATCAGTACTCTGTGATCACAGTACACAAGTTAGGTCCATATATCTGTATACCACATTTGATACTAACCTCTGTAAAGGAGAAGTTGAGGATGATGGGATTCTCCATGAAGACATTATCAGGGATGTCTGTCTGATAGAATCCTCTAAATTGAGATGAAATCACCAGTGAAGCTGACCTACTATTACTGAAGGTAAAATTTTGGCATTGTCATATCCAACATCATAAAATGTTATTGTTTACTTGAGGATTGATGTGTTGGTTGGTAGGAACTCCTCGATATTTCTGAAGATGATGTGAGCTACAGCAAGGTCTGTGTGTAATGAAAACAATGTACATGATACATACACACCAATAAATGCACATAAAATGACAAGAACCACAATAACATACATAAGTTAAATATGCTCAATGTATAAGTCATAGTTGAGGATAAACCATCCATGATAGACCAGAGATTACTCTACCTGGTGAATATAAGATTGACTAACCTTCACTACTGATGGCAGCACTCAATGTGGTGATGGCCTCTGCAGGGATGGTAATCTGTGCTGTATTGTTCATCTCCACTGCTGTAAAGTTGTCCAGGTCACTGGCAACAGCAGGAAACACAATGTCTGTGACATTGGATGTGTCTACCACTTCAGTATTCACAACTGGATGGATATAAGAACCAAGTTTATCACTGTAATGTACTAGGTGGGCAAATGTTCAGATATTTAATGAACATGAATAAGTGCTTTAGTCATGTATAAATAACTCACTGATATTCTCTCTAACTAGTATCACAGGATTGCCTGTGTCATTCACAGTACCAGCCAGATAGATTCCATAACGCTCGGCATTTTGCAGTAAGGTTTGACTGCCTGAAGCAACACTCTGTAGCTCCAGCCAGCCAGCTTGGTTGGTCTCATTCAGAATGTTATTGAATACTTCCACAAGCTCCTATAGCCATAGGGAGGCAGGTACATGTACATAGAATAAGTGGTAAGCTGAGGAAGTTTCTGTTTTTCATACAACCAGTAATGTATTTTATCAACACTTTTGTTCAAGTATTCAAGGCTGTTATGTACAGAGTAGAACTCACCTTATTCGCAGAGGTGCCATCGATTCCTTCTTCAACACTACTCTCAAGAACATTCAGCACCTAATGACCATGCAGTGAGATAAGTAAATCATAGACTCTGTCCAATGCACATATGGATTAATCATCATGGTTAGCAAATTGTCTCTCACCTGTGCTACTACATTGTTGGTGGTGTTGAGATCCAATGGTAGGAGTGGAACTGGTGCCTCCTCCCTGTCAGTGGCCATCACCAGCTGCTCTGAAATGACTGTTGCAGCCTCTACCAGCTCGGGAGTGACATCCACTATCTCAGCATCAGCATCTGGTAGACGTGCATTTGCCTGGAAGCATTTTAGATTAGAAGTGTATGTATGTGTGACATTTAATGTGTTTACTGCATGTTCTGTACTACCAGTGTGTGCATCAGTATACCTCCTCTGAAACATGGACTATTTCCAGCGATTGGCATGAGAGGACATCAGGGGCTCCCCATGTTCCATTCTCATAGCACATACGAGTAGCAGTCCCTGGATACATAAGCAGGAACTCTCATGCAATTCTCTTCTATGTGTATATATGCACAGTAATGATACAGAACGCAATGTGTCTATAAGCTATGCAGCTATCATGTATAGTATATGTACTGCACTCTGACAAGCTACTGCCTATAGGGCCAAATGACACCTACTGTGAATAACATACCTATTGCATCCACTCCACCAGGACAGGGTTGAGAGCTCATGGACCCCCCAGGAGTGTTAGGCCATACTATATTCCAGACATCATCAGGGCCATACGGACAGCCAGTGGACACTGTGGGATATAGGAACATACATGGACAGTTCAAGCATAACGTCATAGATATGACCTTGCATAGCATCAGGTTGACATGCCACTGGATCTTGCTCTGGATTGGTTACCTCTGGACAAACATCCTGTATTAACATACACATAGGGTACATGTAAGTACATAGTACATATATACTGTGCATGTACATGTGTAATCATGCAGAATATCTTACAGCTGTGCAGTAGGCTAGAGATGGGTTCTCAATACATATGGGAGAGTCCAATGCTTGGTCTGGATATCCATCTGAATCAGAGTCCAAGGTACAGCTTAATCCATCTCCAACAAAGGGTGACTGGCACTGTAAATAGATTAGAAAGTGCTGTATAGGCATGCATGCAGCAATAACATATCATTTCGTGTTCTCCCCAAAAAGGCAGGGTTCATACAATAGATCATGCCACGGTAACTAATGAAGTACAGAGATACATGTATTGTACCGAGCAATTGGAGCCCATACAGTTACATGGACTGACTGCAGCTCCACTGCAGAGATGTAGTGAGCTGCCAAGGTCAGCTGAAGAACACATACATGTTTCTGCATAGAAAAAAGAACATCCTTGGTACACTGTAAAACAGTAGGATTATTATAACCCTTGTGTGGTTATTTCTGTTGCCTATGACAAGTTGTTGATGCAACTGCAAGGGCTGATGTAACCATAGCATTATTTTAGTGTATACTCTTCATATGCACATGTACACACCATGTTGTTTCACTGAGAGTGAGGGGTTCTAAAGTTATAATTATAGAAAGATGTTGGCCATACACCACTATATGTTCCATTCTAATGAGCCATAAATCTGTTTTGTAGGTCTCCATTATCCATAAGAAGTATTATTAAACACAGAAATCTACTTATTTAAGGACACAGCAGTGGTATACACCATTACTTCACATCGAGTCACTACCTGTAAATGCATATGTACATGTATATGTATATCACAATACCTGCCACACTGATGTCCACCACACCTCTTCCATCTTCCATGACAATGTAACCACCAAAACTAGAGAATAGTTCTGGATTTCCTAGAAACATGGCGAGTTGAGTGATATTCTGACTCTGATCACCTTCCTCCAAATCTACTCGAAATGTGACGGACACACTAGCCATGTAAGCAGACTGAAGAGACACTTGCTTGTAGACCACTCCATTCATGTCAAGAAGATGCTTGATCTGTTGAAGGTTCACAACCTGACTCCATGTATGACCTTACATGTTTACATGTACAGGCATACTGTATAGTAGAAATTATTCGCGATGGAAAATTATTGCAAAATCAGTTAAAATATTTTCGCAAATAGGATTATGACATCATGCGCATGCAAATGAATGCAAAATTTTGCAAGGGAAAATTTCATAACTGGACAAAATAGTGTAATTCTTCTACTGTGAACTCACACAATCAACAAAACCTTGCTCCATGGTGTCTCTGTATTCATCTGCCTCAATGACAAACCAAACCAGCAGGAATGGTTCCTCAATCTCTCTCAGGGTACAGGAAGTCAGATCTGCTGCATCCCAATTTCCTTGATTATTGCATCTCCTTGAAGCCTGGGGTCCAGTTAGGAACATAGATCCTGCATCACTACATGGTCTATATACTGTAGTGCCTTCCAGAGCTGATTGCCATTGTATACCACTACTCACTTCCACTGGACACCTACCTGATTGTAAAGAACATTGTCATTATGTAGGTATGTAAACTGCTGAACATGGAAACATGTTCAAAAACAAGTAAACATACCAACTGTGGTATGAAAAATACACAGCAAAGCTCACGGACAGACAGACAGACAGACAGACACACACACACACACACACACACACACACACACACACACACACACACACACACACACACACACACACACACACACACACACACACACACACACACACACACACACACACACACACACACACACACACACACTTACATTGAACTCTGACAGTTGTGTTGGCAGCATTAGACCCCACCTCATTGCTGGCCTCACATTCATACAGTCCACCTCCATCCTCTGATATATCCATCCTGGTCAAGGAGGTGGAGGTAGTACTATTCTCTATTGAGATGAGTGGGTCAGAGGTGAGGAGTACACTGCCATTGTGTCTCCATGTGACTGTGTCTGGTGGGGGAATTCCCTCCAAGGAGCAGGAGATCTGGAGCTCACTGCCAAGGGGAACAAGGACTAAATCCTCACTGTCTGCAGTCACATCAGGAGCAACTGGAGTGAGAGAGGGAGGGATGGAAGGAGAGAGAGTGGAAAGGGAGAGAGAGAACTTGTGTTTTGTAAGATGTATACCACACACACACACACACACACACACACACACACACACACACACACACACACACACACACACACACACACACACACACACACACACACACACACACACACACACACACACACACACACACACACACACACACACACAGCTCACATTGTATAATGATATTTGCAGTACTGTTCATTGTTTCCCCATCATTAGATGTAACTACACATGTGTATACTCCTGCTGCATCACGTTGGATGTCCTCTATCTCAAGGGATCTGCCATTAGAGACCATCACTCCCTGAGGATTGAGCCACTGTACACTGGGAAGTGGTCCTGAGTTAGATGCATCACAAAACAGGTCCAGATCACCTCCTTCATTGACAGTAGTCTCTCCAGTGATAATGGGAGGCCGGAAAACTGCAGAGGAACAAGTGCTAATATCAACACTGCTAAATCATGTCAAGTGTAGGACTTACTCACGAAGATAACCAGTGCCTGAGTAGAACCTGATGAACTGAAACATCGCAGAGTAGGGCTGACATTAGGAACAAACACATTCTCTGTTTCAAACAGTACCAGTACACCATCCACTGTCCTCCCCTTGGATGGATCAATGTTAGAGCCTTGTAGCTGGAACTCAGCATCATCAACTACTTCTCCATTTATTATACACTGTACACACACTGTCCCAGGTGGTATTGCAATTGTAGTAGCTCCCGTTGAAAGTGACACGTTAGCTGTACAGTCATCTGGTCCAAAGTCTTGGGAGTGAAAACAAACAGCAGAGGACATTTACATTCTGGAATCTGAAGCACCATTCAGAGGTGCATGATTTAGATACCTATGCAGGGGCATAGCCAGGATTTCAATAATGGGGGGGGGGGGTCAGCGAGTAAGTGGCACATGCAAAGTGCACTGAAAATTTTGTTTAGCCATGCCCCCATTTTGAACCAATTGGCGACCACTCTCTAGTGCACTGTGCGGCCAGTTTCCCAGGCCTATTTGAGACACGGAGAAACATTTCTCCATGGCTTTGAATCAGCCTGGGAACGAGGCTAGTAGCTACTAAGCAGTAACTATACATGTACTGTAGTGCTGTAGTGAGTGACACTGTAGAGTCTCCTAGCTACTGGGCTCATCCCGAGGTAGAGGGGAGTTTGTCTGAACCTGCTAGCCTTTTGAACTTTTTAGTGTCAGCATCTCTGGATATATGCAGTTGCAACGAAACGAGCGCTAGCATGTAAGGTGAGTATTTTACAGTTCTAACTGTTTATGTTGTGTCATGCTTGTCGGGCCAAGGGATGATACAATAGAGTCTAAGATAGTAGAAATTACAAAGGGGGGGCTTGAGCCCCCTGAGCCCAATGCTAGCTATGCCCCTGGTATGTATGCTATATGTAACTCACCACCAACAAAAAAAGGAAACACAGACATGATCTCTACCACAGTGTTACTATTTGATACACAAGTTTATTGAACGATAGGCACTACATTTACTGTAGATGAATATTGGTATAAGGCTTGCTCCTCAAGCTGTTGCAATAGCACACTAGACTAACTAGTGGAATGTTTAACATTGTGTGGCAGTCAACTGACTAACCATTTCCTGAGGAAATGACGGGATAATGGTGTAGGCCTATATATGTACATGTGTAAACATTTTTTTAAAAGTTGAAGGATGTAGGAATGAACATGAACATGTACCCTACTTCCTTGCATGGGAATGGACTTAATAATCACATGGCAAGATCAGGGAGGGTGAGAAAAGGGAAGAGGGAGAGCTGTATTAACATTTGCTGATCAATTGTTTTGCTATAATATGCTGAAAGCCAAATGAACATAAGCTAGATCAGATCCGAGATTGCGTACTGATAAGAGCGGTTTTGTGTAGTTGCTGGCTTGCTACAAAGACGGAGATCGTTTTCCCAGTCATATATGCCTAAACGAGCTAGTCAGGATTCGTTTGATATATAGGTTGTGAAGAATAAACACCGTTTTGTGGGCCGCCTCAATGGAAATACATTTTTAAAAGGTTACTCGTTCAATCTGTTATTTCCTGATTAAGTTATGGTTGTCATGGTAACTTATCAGATCAAAAGATTATTTATTCATGTATGTATCTTGTGTCAAAAGTTCTAATTTGTATGTGCCTTTATGAGTCCAGAAGAGACACTGCAAGTATGATGTCAAAAGGCATTGCTTGCTTTCCAAAATAAATCTCGTCATGCCTTAACTACACTGAGTAGTCAAGTACATGTTGCTCCGTGGAGATGAGATATGATGTTAGCTAGCCACAATAATACATGAGGAATAGGCTACATTGCATGGTGAATCCATAGCATACATCAAGCATGAATTGTGTGCTGTGCCACCATATTTCAACACCTATGTATTTACGTATGGAAAGAAATATCCACAAACTGCAATACATGTGGAATATATGATTGACATGGCCTGAGTAACTTCCAACTACATGACATTTGTCATGTGAAGTAGCTATAGCATGTCCCCTGGATAGTGCAGCTGCAGATGTGTCACTGTTTGCACACTTGGGGTTGGATGCGTCACTCAATGACAGATTGCATACTCATATCATGCAGTTAACAATAACTTGTCAGAGTGCACATCACTTCATACTACAATGTGCAGGTGTCACTTATATGTAGCTAGCTATCACATCCACTAGGGATAATGCAGCTACAGGTCAAAAAAAAACATCACACCTTTTTAACCTCCCTCTACATGTACATTCTGGCTGCAATACAGTGAGTTTGTTGTTAGGCTGTAGAGTCTGCACTGGAATAGTTGTGGTGTACCTTATCCACTAAGCCTCTGTGTAGCTGTGACAACTCCCCATTAAAGATGTGTATACTGACTTAGATCCTTTCCCTTTTCTCTCCTAGACTTCCTTCTCTACCTTCCCAGATCTTGCATTCTATACAAAACAAAGCCTGGTCAACTGTTTTACCTTTTTCCCACTTGCACTACCAAACAAAGACTGGTCATCCCATTTTACTTTTCCTCACCTATTGTACACTGCGTACTTCCTTATAAGAACTACATGCATCATTCCTCATTGAAAACCACAAGCTGTAATCTCATCAATAATTCCTCCATGTCTCATTTCCTATAATTTGACCATGTATTTTTGTAATTGTGATGCATCACTGATTGTATTATATTATGGCCATTGTATTATCTACGCTTCATTTGTCAAGTCCTACTACTGATTACGCTGTCTATTTCCAACAATATTTTCTCATGTACAATAATAGTTCTTCTGTAACAATAACATAGAATCTAAAACGAGCAAGTAGGAATACTAGGGATGGTAAAGCACTCCATAAAGAAGCAGAAATGGACACTGTTAGGTACCCAAGAAAAACAAGTGAAACAAGTGTAAAAAACATTTCATTAAAATGTTGAAGGATGTAGGGATGGTAGTGCCAAAAAATAAAGGAACAAGATTGTAATAACACAAGTGGTGCACAGTGAACAACTGATTATGATATGACCATACACAACTTATATATGCAGGAAATGCCGTGTGAAAATTATGCATGTATGACAATGGCAGACTAACAACATAACATATATAGTTCGGAGTTTATAGTTCACGCTACCACAAAGATGAATTACAATTCGTGTATGCAGACAAAGGATAATTGCATGCAACAATAACAACATGCGTAACCCCTCCCTACATTTTACTTTGTGGGGTTACTACCGTACTGTGTGATATATGGTTTTCAATGGGGATAGACCATAGCAATCCCTATATACACAGTACTACCGTACTGTGTGATACATCAATGATCAACATTGTAATAAAATCTCTGTAAACAATGTAAATCTTGTAATAAAACAACAAATAGCCTCAGGCAAGCATTTCTGTATCTCACTAACAATAGCTCCCCTAAATCTGGAAATTGGTGTGATGGTAAAGCTTAATACCTAAATGATCAAAATTTTGATAGAATCTATGTAAACCATGTAAATCTTGTACAAAATAGCCTCAGGCAAGCATTACTGTATCTCACTAACAAAAGCTCCACTAAATGTGGAAATTGGTGTGATGATAAAGCTTAATACCCCAATGATCAACATTGTGATAAAATCTCTGAAAACCATGTAAATCTTGTACAAAATAGCCTCAGGCAAGAATTACTGTATCTTACTAACAAAAGCTCTGCTATATATGGAAATTGGTGTGATGGTAAAGCTTAATACCCCAATGTGATAAAATCTATGTAAACCATGTAAATCTTGTACAAAATAGCCTCAGGCAAGCATTACTGTATCTCACTAACAAAAGCTCCACTAAATGTGGAAATTGGTGTGATGGTAAAGCTTAATACCCCAATGATCAACATTGTGATAAAATCTCTGAAAACCATGTAAATCTTGTACAAAATAGCCTCAGGCAAGAATTACTGTATCTCACTAACAAAAGCCTCACTAAATGTGAATATTTGTATGATGGTAAACCTAAGTACTGGCAGTTACACAGAGCCTATAACTCTTCATGCATACACTATTATCTATACTGCTAATTCAGTTTAACTGATGTACAATGCATTAGCTAATACATTTGTAACCAAGTAAACTGCAAAATAGTGAAATGTATGTACCTAGGTCTGTCTAATGTTACGTTAATATAATATAACATGTCTGTGTCCCAATCTTGTCTCCTTTCCTTTTTATGCAATCCCTATATTTCCTTTCAAATTTCCTAAATTTTTTATTTACTTGTTATTCTTCTTCTTCTTCTTCTTCTTCTTCTTGAAGAAGCGTAACTCAATAACCATAAAATCAATGAAATTGAATCTTTGCATGTGGAAATGTATCATTACATACTGGGGAATAGAGGGTTAACCCTTGTAGTTCTTGTACTACTGATCGTTATCTCTCCCAGCAATGTATTATGAATGAGGATAACTAATGAGCAAAACTCAGCAACCATGGTAACCATCAACCTGAAAGTCAGCATGTGTAGAGGTACCATCACTAATAGCAACATAACAAAAGCATATGTTAACCCTTGTGATTCTTCTAATACTGATGTAAACACTCCTCTCAATGCAATACATGTATACATATGTATAGTGATTACGTAATATCTGTACGTGCAGAGTACATGTACATACATTGTACGCATATAAAAGCATGCGTCATAATTATAATAAACCGATTACGTAATGACAGAATACTCGTTAATGACGTCATTACATCTGCCGCGCATGCGCAAACACTTAGCAACTAGCGCGTAGCAACTAATAGGTGCAGTGAACTGGCTGCTTGATAATAGAGAAATGTGTTGACGATTGGTTTAGTTAGTACTACATAACAAAAGACAGAGGTGTTGACGATTCTTGTGCTACTTCAACTGTCAGAATACTGCATACGCGTACAGTGTGTTGCTCTCTGCCAGGCACTACTCTACGTATGTAAGCAGCCACCAAGCCAAAGCGCTGGTGACCGACAGTACGTTGCTAGCATGTTTGCTCAGCCAATAGTATGTTGCTAGCAGGTTTGCTCAGCCGATAGTACGTTGCTAGCAGGTTTGCTCATAGTTCGTGTACGCAGCTGCTTGTAGCCAGCTACTCCCTACTAATCATAAATCTCAGAGTGTGATTATTAGGGCCTCTAGCAATAATGGGCCAGATGTTTTATGGATATGGTGAGCATGTGCTAATGGGAATTATTGCTTACAAATGTAAAAAATGATTAGAGACAAGTAAATAAAAAATTTAGGAAATTTGAAGTGTATATAGATGATATTCGAAAGGCGTGGCCAACGTAATTTATGCGCACGCGCAATGCGACGTCGCCATTGTGAGTGGCAAAATCCGTACGTGCGCTATTGAGTGGCAAGCGTTTTTGGGCCATTTTTGTGGTGTATGACCAGGAGATTAACTATGCATGGCCGGAAGAAAAAGTATTCCAAATACTGGAGAAGTGCACCAAGGATAGGTATGAGGAAAACTTCAGCTGCATTGGGCCTGAAGTAGACCATATGTCCTACATATTCCCGCAGCTCCATGTTCAGAGTTACTTCCAGGTGTGGAGTATCCTGATATTTAGAATTATCTTATTGCCATACCTAGTCCTGTGACTATGACAAAACCTTAGATATCTAACAGCTGGGATGGGTGGGTAGTGTACATGCATGACCTTGGCATTGATGTTGGTTGATAAAATCTAGTGTTTTCATCAATTAGGCTCTTTGCTAACTTTACATGTATAAGCTGCATTGGCGTATGGCAGCAAAGTTATTGCAACAGCTCATCTACAACACTCACAGTCAATATCACAGGCCAAAATAAGGCAATGGTTCACTGCTGAACAATCTGGGAACATTGCTTGCATGGCTGGGCTGGGAGAGGCCTGTTCACACATTTCTCATTCTGCGCCTGCTGCAGAAACTCACACTTGTTTAGTAAAAAATACTGCCTGTTCATCATTACCATGTGGTTGGCTTCCTCCTACTCTGAAAAATGTCACTGCAAGTGCAATGAGCACAGATTGTTCAGCAGCAAACCATGGTCTTATTTGGCTTGTGATATTGAGTGTGAGTGTTGTATATGAGATTTTATCACAACGTTGATCATTGGGGTATAAAGCTTTACAATCACACCAATTTCCACATGCAGCCTAGCTTTCGTTAGTGAGATATAGAAATGCTTGTCTGAGGCTATTTGTTGTTATATTACAAGATTTACATTGTTTACCGAGATTTTATCACAACGTTGATCATTGGGGTATTGAACTTTACCGACATACAAAATGTCACATTTAGTGGAGCTTTCATTAGGCAGATATAGGATTGTGTGGCTCCTATCATAATGCATGGCCTGAGGCTAATTTTGTTTATTTTACAAGAACTACATTGTTTACAACATTTTTAACATGACGATGCACTACCCACAGTGGAACTACATAACTGTGCAAAGTTTCGTGTTTACAAGTGCTATAGTTAGTGAGGTACGCCTGTTGAAACGGAAGAAGAAGAAGAAGAAGAAGAAGGAGAAGATGAACAATTGGTTAAAGGGACTTTTTAATATTTAACACCTTTCCCGTGCAGTGAATTATGCCATTTTTAATCAGAGTTAGTTTCTAGGTATAGTTACATATTCATGTTAACAGAAGTCCAGTAGGTAGCAAACTGAAAGTGAAAGTGATGAAAAACCTTATATATGGTTTTCAATGGGGATAGACCATAGCAATCCCTATATACACAGTATTACCGTACTGTGTACTGGCAAAAATGGAGTGTTGTTTTGACCATCCACAAGTGTGGCTACTTCAGTTGCTGTAAACACATGACTACTAGATGAATGCAAAACATTGTGGGCAAGCAGGAGCAAACCCACCTAATATTGAAATTGTATGCATAAGCATGTGCACACACATCTAGTCGTAAATACATATACACGGAAAACCATCACAATTCCACTACTAGGTGAGCTTGTTCCCACTTGCCCCATAACCTCTCTAGGGACAATAAGTGCATTACAAATGGAGAAATGCAGTGTATATGTAATTGTTGTGGAGTACTCGTAATTGAGTCTAACAAAGGTTTTTACAGGAGGAGCCTTTGAGATATCAGGAGTATTAAATCAATCTATCAAAACAGTAGTTACACTCACCTGGACTGGGTTCCTCAGGACATAGTTGTGGAATTTCATTTTCATTAGCAGGTTTATCAAAGAATCTGACCTCTCCCACATGAACCCAGTCAATAGTCCTTCGAATATCAGATATTACAATATGATATGTGGAGTAGGCTGGTTCTCCATTTCGAAGATTGAGATTGAACAGTGATAGAGAATCACATGATGATGAAGTGCAATCACTGGTACGGTAGTGACTCAGGAAGTCGGTATTTGTTGATTTTATATCACTTGTGAAGCGTGATCCATGATTGCCATACAAAGATATGTATGGAGCACCAATCTTCCATTTGGGACAGTATAACACATACAATTCAACTAAACGAAGAGATATGTTTCGGCTGAAGTTAAATGTGAGCACAACATGGGCAAAAGTAATGTCATCATTAGCATCATTCTTCCTCACTGTCTCTAGCTGAGATGCCCAGTTTGGGTCAGTTGTATTGATACTTGGAATGTTACCATCAAGTACACAACTTGTAGAACCACATCCTGTGACATTATCTGAAGATCCATTGACTGACTGTATTCCTCGTGGTATCCAATGTGATTCTGGCATCAACTGTGCAGCACCTAGCACTATGAAAAACAAGTGTTATATTGTGTTTTTGCAAGTTGTCTATAACAATGTTATAGCCGTGTTATAAGATGGTTTAAAACAACTAGTGTTATATTGACCATATAACATGTCTATACTGGTGAAAGGGTATACTGTGCCCAATATAACATACTTATACTAAAGAATGGATATAGTGTGCTAAATATAACATACTTATACTGAAGAGTGGATATAGTGTGCTCAATATAACTTACTTATACTGAAAACTGGATATAGTGTGCTTAATATAACATACTTATACTGAAGAGTTGATATAATGGGCTGAATATAACATACTTATACTGAAGAGTGGATATAGTGTGCTCAATATAACTTACTTATACTGAAAACTGGATATAGTGTGCTTAATATAACATACTTATACTGAAGAGTTGATATAATGGGCTGAATATAACATACTTATACTGAAGAGTGGATATAGTGGTCTCAATATAACATATACTTATACTGAAGAGTGGATATAGTGGACTCAATATAACATATATTTATACTGAAGAGTGGATATATTGCAGTCAATATAACATACTTATATAAGTAGATGTAATGTTCTCAAAAATAACCTGGAAAATTGATATAATGTGACTATTCTCGTACTCAGCATATATATGTAATATATATAAGGTATATAATGTTTGTACATATTTTAAAACAGATAATGTCTCTTCACTGGTATTGTAACACACACTTTATCTTCTCCATACTCAAACTTGACCTTCATATTAATAAAAGCACATTGAGAAAGAATCCTGGAGACAGGCATGAATGAAGCACCCGATGTGTGTTCAGTAACCGTTGCAGAGAGGACAATTCCATTAGAAAAGAAGAACTTCTGAGGATGATCCTGGTACCACTTAACATAAGCTAAAACATGGGGTTGTTGGAAATTTTCACCATCTGCCTGTTTTATTTCAGGTGTGTGAATTAAGAAGTTTTCAATTATACCTACTCGTACATCTTGCACTTGAGGGCGCCTTGAGGTAAGAATTCCAGAAAGATGTGGCCAGATTGCAATGAATGCTGCTGAACGAGTTATTCTGGACTTAGTGGAGGTGTATATACGGTCGAAAACCTTAATTTGATTAAATTCAGTGTATCGAAGGGGTACATGAACAACATTTTCATATATGACACGATACATTAGTGATAAGTCTTGTCTTTGGTTATCCAGCATGTACTTCTCACGGCCGGGTGGAACTAAATATTGAAAAGATTGCTTTATAGCACAAATTTCTTGTGGAAGACACATTAGATTGTGCTCATACTTCAGAACTACTAGACCAGAAATAACTGGATCTGGTAAAGCAGTTTCACATTCCTTTGCTTGAGTAAATATCTGTACAAGTTCCAGTGGAAGGTCTGGTGGAAGAACAGTGGCAGCAAGTGTTTGGAGGTTCGAAAATTTGTGGATAAGCTGCTGCTCAGGAGCATGCCAAGACTTCTTCATTTTCTCAAGAATCCCATTGTAGCGTTCAAATGAGAAACACCAGAATGAGTACAGGGGGCCCACATCTAAAATACATTCCTTTAGATGACCATGCAAATGCATATTGGGGGTGATTGCTTCCTTACCATAAAGCCTTTCTAATCCTGTACAAAAGCTCATAAGAAGTTCGTCAGCCTGTTCAATCTCTCTTAAATGAATATAGGTCCTGCACATGAGTGAGCAAGCCTTTGAATATAAACACCAGTGTGTGTAATGTTCAAGAGGTAGATATTTCCGTAGTGCAATAGGAGAGTATAGAGTTGTCCAGTGCATCCACTGTTCTGCAGTAAAACCTGCAAAGCCAGCTGAAATCTTAGAAGGAATGCGACCAATGTTTGATGGTGGAATGATGGAATCAATTTCTTCCTGAATCTTCTCAAAAGCAGAGTTGTTAAGAAAGCCTCTATCTTTCCAAAGATGAAGCATCCGCTTACTCGTTCCAAGAAACAAATTGTGCATTGGGTCAATTAAATGACACCTTACAATATCCAGATATGGTAACCTTAGTAGATCAGAATAACGGACACCTGCCTCTTGCTCAGTCTTCAGTCTATCAGATCTAGTGATTGCACTTTTGACCCTTTGAGCTATATTTCGATGTAGCTCAAAAGATCGTGGTTGCCATAAATTCCTATCAAATCCTGAGTAATCAGGAGTGGTGGTAAATGTACTAGGAAAAATTTTTTTAGACATTTAGAGCAACCATAAGTAGCATGATAACCATAAAATCCACACAGCTTTCTTGTTGCCGGTAAATCAGAAGAAATGTAAGACAAAGCTGCCCGTATCAGTTTTGACCCCAAGACTGATTGAGGGATTTTAATGTTGATACCTTTCCAAAGTAAGAGCAGATCATTCACCATCGGTTCAAGGTAATTGTTCATGTGATTGCAATCTGGTTCCTTGGGACCAGGTATAGTAGAAACAATTATTACATTTTCTGCCTTGAATCTGATTGATCGTGGAAGATTTTGAATCACTAAGTACATTACTCCAATACTGTACTGAGTGTGAATGAATGGCTGAAACCAATCTACATTCAGCATTAGTAGTAGATTTCCAGGTGTTTGGAGAAATGATTTACCGTTGTGTGTAGCCCATTCTGCCCACAGGCGACCATCATAGACATCTGTTAGGTATCCTGAAGGAACATTATGTTTATATTCTCTCCATTTTTCACACATATCTAGAATTCTAGGTCTTGAAAGTATCTGTTGAAGAGACTCAATGATGTTATAGTCCACATATAATTTACGAGGAACAAACTTGTAAGACTGACCTACTTTCACTCGTTTAAGTAGCTCTGTTCCACATACTTTTCTATGAGCTGGCTGTGGGTGATTTGGGTACTGTATATGGTCACATTTTGGGGAAAATTCTATTCCATTAGTGTCTCTAATTGGCTCAGTCTCAGATGTCCTGAAGAGTTTATGGCAGTATGGACAAACTAGAAATGTTTTATATGGTTTCTTCAATTTCAAATGCTTCCGAAGTGAATAAAGAGTAGAAGGAAAGGCTTTCATGAATGAATTGTATGCAGAATCATTGACCCGAGAACCTATGTGTTGCAACAGAGCAGAAATGAATGATAGGAGTAGAGATAGGGCTCTGTCAGATATACGAAAACACAACTGGAAAAAAGACAGAAATAGACAAACAAAATAAGTTAACTGAGAGGTTGCAGGTGATTGAGGTGTTTCTGTTTCTGAATCAGAGCAGCATTCTTCTGTTTCATCCCATACCTCTGCCCCTGAGTCACTATTATCTGAGCTGGACTCTGACTCAGATGATGATATGGTAGATTGCTCATCATTGTGGTTCTCTATCAATATACTATTTACAGGTTGATGGACAGGGAAATCACTATCTTCCAGGTCATCAAACTCAAAAGTACTGCTTAAAGAATCAGAGGCATTCCCTTGGGTAGAGTTGATAGAGCTGTAGCCTTGGCAGTACATGTGAGGAAGATCTTGATGACGGCGGAAAGCTGAGTACCCAAGGCTTTGTTTACAAAGATTACAGATGAATCTTGATCGATAACAAGGTCGTTTGGGTTCCATTCCTTGAGAGAGTTATTCTCACTGTGTTATAAACAGCATAAATAAGTTGTAAGTCGAGATGGTTGTACTTGGCTTGAATCAGTTCGGATTTAACTGGTCTACAAGATGCTACTAACATATATGCATTGAAAGTATATGTAAGATGTAGAAAGGAAGATGGTACAAGTGATAACCATATCATCCTACTCTATTCTACGTTTACAGGATGTAACACATACCACACTAGTTAACATGTCTTTAATCTTTATCAGGAGCACTTCGTACACGCTCACCCACGCACTCGCCCACGTGCATACATTTGGCGGGTTGTTTAAAGAAGACACACGATGTGACACGCGTGGTTACAACTCACAAGCAGTTATGGAGTTCACATCTCAAAGAAACAGGAGAAGCAGACCTCAAGTTACTATTCCAGTGTCAAGATTAAGGCCAGACACTACAAGGTTTGAAATTGGCTACCTCAGAAATTTCTTTGTATATGATTGCATGATTTGTGCTATTAGAACTGCCACACGGCGTCTGAGCTTTCAAACGCCAAGTTTTTATGCACGCCATCCCTCTACAAGCCAAGAAGTGTTTGTTCCAGAGTCTCCAGAATGCCCAACAAGTGGCCATTATTGGGGTCCTGGAGAATCACTGCCTTGTCACTGATTTTCAACCTGTTGCAACCTCATCTCCAGTACAAACTCAAACTGAGCAGCCTGACCTGTATTCTCTAATTCAAGGTATGTGAACCGCTTATTGAACCTACAAAACCTGAATTGTAATCTTTGATTGAAGGTATGCAAAACACTATGGAGACAAATTTTCAGAGTTTGCAAGATCGTCTCAGTGATGTGGAGAAGAGAATGGACTGTTTTGAAGCGAAGATCAATTCTTTACCACTCACTGGACCTGTCAGTGACTCTCCTATAAACTCTGAGTTAACAAACCGCAGTCGAAAAAATCCTCCAGAATTGCAGGTATAGTTAATGTTTCATGTAAAAATCAAGTGATTGCTTTACCATATCTACAGCATCAAGTACGAATGGTTCATTCTTCATTTGATGAAGATAAGCAATTGCGACCTGATGAAAGGTTAGGTATTCAATCACAGCTTGGCAGCCAACTATGTTTTCACAATGCCCACTCATAGAATCAACAGCCCTCATAACCAGGAAGTTATGATGAATATAATTAGGGAAGTGGGAACAGAAAAGTTCACAGCTGAACAAATTAAAAGTGAGTATAACATTACACAATTATTTTGAATGCAACTATGTCTTGATTGACAGGTGCTGTAGTGACTTACCGTAGTACCAGACGGCATGCAGCTAAAGGTATATCAGAAGAAACCAAGAAGAAGGTTCGGGTTAGATCTCGTCAGCAACGGGTAAGTTTACAAAAGTCTCTCACTATGTCATTGATGCTAATACTTCTTGTAGCTCTTTGAAAAGCGAACTAAAGTGGTAAAAAGTCGGGAGATCAGCAAGTGGGATAAAGTCAGTGCAGACATGATGTCAGAAGAGGAGGAAGATGACAATGGAACCTTCATCCGTCATCGGTATGCCTGGCGCTCTGACAACTTCAATCGGTTCATTGACAAGCTCGAAGAACGCATTGCAAAGAACAGCAAAAAATCCCTGGCAAAAAATCGAACATATGGTGACACACTTAATACACCACCTCCACTCCATGCTCATGAATGGATGAAGGGTGGTACTGCAGCTAATAACAATGGCCCTCAATCAGATGAGATCTTCAGTAGCAGTGATGAGACTGAAAACAATAGAACTGATTAGATATTTGTAGGGAGTTGTCGATAGTATTGTACTAATTCTTAATGGTTTTTTAAATAGAAAAGTGGACCCAACCCCACGAGCGGCTATAATATAACAAAAGTTATAACTGTGTTATATGAATGATATACACAGTAATATACCATTGCTATATAGAATAAGGAGAAGATATAACAACTAGTATAACAAGAGTATATGGATGATATATGCATAGTATAAAGGGATATATGGATGTTATAAAGTGTTAATATAACAGTAGAATATTGATGTTATATGTGATGCCTTATATGTCTTCTATATTGTGTTATATCTGAGAGTATATGCAGTTATATTGTTATTTATACCACAACTATAACAGGGGTATAATGTTGTTATAGACAACTATTTTGCCCCAATATAACACACTTTTTTTACAGTGTAGGTACATGAAGAAACCAGTATAACACGACACGATTCAATTTTATTGCATAATTATTTGGGATTGTGGTCTGCACTTCATTAGAGGAATGGTTGAATGTTGTACACTCTCTGATGACTTGTAGTAGTTAGTGTATGCAGAGTGCTAGCCCAGTACTTTCACAAATGCCCCATATCATGATATTCTCTGGTCACATTCTGATTGCTCTAGAGCACAGGATAATGGCCTACCATTAAAGCATATAATTGAAGTGTGGATTTTAACGGAACTGGAATGTAGTAATTGGGCCCTTATCATTTGATAGTATACTTAGCTATAAAAGCAAGTGTAATACTATGTAAGATATATATCAGAAAAACATGTGCAGTTACAAGGGCCGCTGGAAGAGGTTGACACATGGGGAGGCTCATTAATATTAGGTGTACTTGTTTACTGATGATAAGTGTATAATGGAGATTGACTAGGTGGATTTTTGGTGAGCCGAGTGAGCCCACTTTGTTGCCAATTTGTCAGTGCACGTAAAATTAGAATTGTGTATAAAATTACGGATGTACAGTATAAAATTGGCACTCACCAATATGCAACGAATGGGATTCCAGAACAACGGCAACAACACACAGACGTTACAGTATCTAGCTATTTACATGGCAGCAAAGATGTGTGCGGTGGCTCGTTGTTGCCCTTTTAATTAATTTTTGGTGGGGGCATGGCTCACAAATTGTAGTAGTTAGTGTATGCAGAGTGCTAGCCAAGTACTTTCACAAATGCCCCATATCACGATATTCTCTTGCTCTAGAGCACAGGATGATGGCCTACCATTAAAGCATATAATTGAAGTGTGGATTTTAACGGAACTGGAATGTTGCAATTGCCCTTATCATTTGATAGTATACTTAGCTATAAAAGCAAGTGTGTGATATCTGTGTAAGATAGCTATCTATGTAAGATAGCATGACATATATCAGAGAAGTTACAGGGCGGCTGGAAGAGGTTGATACAATGCTTGCCTGAGGCTATTTTGTACAAGATTTACATGGTTTACATAGATTTTATCACATTGGGTTATTTAGCTTTACCATCACACCAATTTCCACATTTAGTGGAGCTTTTTTCCACTAAATGTGGAAATTGGTGTGATGGTAAAGCTAAATAACCCAATGTGATAAAATCTATGTAAACCATGTAAATCTTGTACAAAATAGCCTCAGGCAAGCATTGTATCAACCTCTTCCAGCCGCCCTGTAACTTCTCTGATATATGTCATGCTATCTTACATAGATAGCTATCTTACACAGAGCTTTTGTTAGTGAGATACAGTAATGCTTGCCTGAGGCTATTTTGTACAAGATTTACATGGTTTACAGAGATTTTATCACAATGTTGATCATTCAGGTATTAAGCTTTTCCATCATACCAATTTCCACATTGGGAGCTATTGTTAATGAGATACAGAAATGCTTGCCTGAGGCTATTTGTTGTTTTATTACAAGATTTACATTGTTTAAAGAGATGTTATCACAATGTTGATCATTGATGTATTAAACTATACTATCATACAAAATTTCACATTTAGCAGGGCTTTTATTAGTCAGATATAGGATTGTGTGGCCTCCAATATTATACATGGCCTGAGGCTATATTTGTTTATTTTACAAGAAGTACATTGATTGTTATCTCTCCCAGCAATGTATTATGAATGAGGATAACTAATGAGCAAAACTCAGCAACCATGGTAATCATCAACCTGAAAGTCAGCATGTGTAGAGATATCATCGCTAATAGCAACATGACAAAAGCATATGTTATTAACCCTTGTGATTCTTGTAATAATGATGTTAACACTCCTCACAATGCAACACATGTATATGTATAGGGATTACGTAATTTCATTTTGAATGTACATGCATAGTACATACGTTTTACGTAATAGTTAGCTTGCGTCATACAATAAATCGATTACGTAATGAAATAAGACTCATTAATGACGTCATTTACCAGCCGCGCATTCACCAGCCGCGCATGCGCAAAAGCTTAGCAACTAGCGCGTAACAACTAGGCACGGAGTAAAGCAAAACAGCAATGTGTTGACGATTCTTGTGCTACTCTCACAGTCAGAACAGTGCACACGCGTACAGTGTGTTGGCTCTGCCTCTACGTATGTACCTCGGTAAGCTTATATCATAGATACCATAGAGTATCTATGCTTATATACCGTCTGCTGGAGAAACGGCAGCTATTCTACCACGATACTATATACCACCAAGCCAAAGCGCTAGTGACTGATAGTACGTCACAACCTATAGACCAAAGTGTACGCAGCTGCTGCTTGCAACGAAACCACGCCCTCAGTACTAATCACACATTTATACAGTAGCTCAATACTTGGTCAAATGTTTATGGATATGGAGAGCACATGCTAGGGAAAATTATTGCTTACTAATAGTAAAAAAATGACAAGAGACAAGTAAATAAGAAATTTGAAGTATAGAATTGCATAAAAATGAAGAGAGACAAGATTGGGACACAGACATATGCTATATACATCAATGTACTAAAAGGTATGTTGATGTACATAGCATGTCTGTGTCCCAATCTTGTCTCTGTTCATTTTTATGCAATTCCTATATTATACTTCAAATTTCCTATTTACTTGTTAGACAGTCGGTAGACTCTCTATGTAGGGATGGCGCCGACACGCCCATTAAGCCTTAAGAAATGTAACGGCTCAGAACTCTCCAACGTGGCAGCTGTAAGCTCTTTTAGAAACATAACATGGCCTACGAGTGTTTCTATACACGATAAGACCCTCAAAGGTGGTAAAATACATCGCTACAATGATATGCGTGATTTTGCTAAAATCCGATTTCTCCAACATCTTATTCTTCTTCTTCTCCTTCTTCAGTAAACAGGCATAACTCAAAATCGGCTTAAGTATTTATCTTCATTTTTGCACAAATCGGTTTCTTTTTGGCCAGCGTAGCGCCTTTCACCAAAAAATGGTTACATAAAGTACAACTAAGAGCCACGCCCCCAGACTTCCTCTCTGTTGTACGCCATTTTTAATTTTGTGCACGTATTCGAGCTCGCAGCATATATAGTCGTACCAGGCTCTCGAAGAAAGGTAGCTACGAGGCTACATCATAGGTGTGCAGCAAATCGCTCGAAGAAAGGTAGCTACGAGGCTACATCATAGGTGTGCAGCAAATCGATTAGTGTAACTTCGGTTTGCGTTACAGGTGTTGATCGACTCTGTTCCCATAATCTGCTGTTTTTTTTCTACTCTCCATCGCTCGTACTGGCTATGGAAGTAGCTGGGGCCGACACGCCCATAAAGCCTTAATTGAACAGCGCAGAACTCCTGAACGGTGCTATTATAAGGCCTTATAGACACATAATATGGCATACGACTGTTTCTATAAAACAAAAAAACGGTGAAACAAGGGAGTAAAAACATTTCCATTAAAATGTTAAAGGATGTAGGGATGACAGTGCAAAAAAGTAGAGAAACAAGTGTAGTATATATATGCAGCAACACAGGGAATGAGGGGACTATATTTATATGCAGCAAGACAGAGGATGAGGGCATGCAACAATAATAACATGCGTAACCCCATAATGAAAGAGATGTAGGGAGGGGTTACGCATGTTATTATTGTTGCATGCCCTCATCCCCTGTCTTGGTGCATATAATAAAGTGTAAAAACATTTTCACTAAAATGTTGAAGGATGTAGGGATTGAAGTGCCAAAAAGTATAGAAACAAGGTCAAAGTGCAGCATGCATGCAGACAAAGGGAGGGGATGATAGCATGCAACAATCATAACATGCGTAACCCCTTTTAGTATTTACATATGTAGGGATATGGGGTTACGCATGTTATGATTGTTGCATGCTATCATCCCCTCCCTTTGTCTGCATGCATGCTGCACTTTGACCTTGTTTCTATACTTTTTGGCACTTCAATCCCTACATCCTTCAACATTTTAGTGAAAATGTTTTTACACTTGTGTATATAGTAACCAGGTACATACACTGCAGGTAGTGTTGACACAGCTGTTTTTATGTTAAAAAGTGTAAAAAACATTTCATTAAAATGTTGTAGGATGTAGGGATGGTAGTGCCAAAAAGTAAAGGAACAAGATTGTAATAACCCAAGTGGTGCACAGTGAACAACTGATTATGATATGACCATGAAACAACTTATGTATGCAGGTAATGCCATGTGAACATTATGCATGTATGACAATGGCAGACTAACAACGTAACATATATAGTTCAGACTTCATAGTTCGTGCTACCACAAAGATGAATTACAATTTGTGTATGCAGACAAGGGATAATTGCATGCAACAATAACAACAGCGTAACCCCTCCCTACATTTTACTTTTTGGGGTTACGCATGTTGTTATTGTTGCATGCAATTATCCCTTGTCTGCATACACAAATTGTAATTCATCTTTGTAGTAGCACGAACTCTGAACTGGTAAAATACATCGCTAATAATTGCATGCAACAATAACAACATGCGTAACCCCAAAAAGTAAAATGTAGGGAGGGGTTACGCTGTTGTTATTGTTGCATGCAATTATCCCTTGTCTGCATACACAAATTGTAATTCATCTTTGTGGTAGCACGAACTATGAAGTTTGAACTATATATGTTACGTTGTTAGTCTGCCATTGTCATACATGCATAATGTTCACATGGCATTACCTGCATACATAAGTTGTTTCATGGTCATATCATAATCAGTTGTTCACTGTGCACCACTTGGGTTATTACAATCTTGTTCCTTTACTTTTTGGCACTACCATCCCTACATCCTACAACATTTAATGAAATGTTTTTACACTTGTTTCACTTGTTTTTCTTGGGTACCTAGCAGTGTCCATTTCTGCTTCTTTGCTTTACCATTCCTAATATTCCTACTTGTTTGTTTTAAATTCTACCTGTTACTATGTTATTGTTACATAAGTCATATTCAGAACTGAGAACAAGATACAACATACTGCTACTGATAGTGAGGAACTGTTATTGTACATGAGAAATATTGTTGGAAATAGACAGTGTAATCAGTAGTGGGCCTTGACAAATGAAATGTGAATAATACAAAGCCATAATAAAAATATACAATGATGCATCATCATTACAACATGGTCAGATTATAGGAAATGAGGATATGACATGGAGGAATTATTGATGAGAAATACATGTGGTTTTCAATGAGGAATGATGCATGTAATTCTTATGAGAAGGAAGTATGCAGTGTACAATATATGTGGGGAAAAGGTAAAATGGGATGATAAGGCTCTGTTAGTGCAGGTGGGAGGTTGACCAAAAGATCTGGGAAAGTAGAGGATGAAGTCTAGGGGGGAAAAGGGAAAGGATTTAAGTCATTTTTTTAATGGAGAGTTGTCACAGCTACACAGTCTATTGGGCTTAGTGCATAAGGTACACCACAACTAGTCTGGGAAGGTAGAGGATGAAGGAAGTATGGGGGTGGGGGGAGGGAAAGGATCTAAGTCAGAATACACATTTTGTAATGGAGAGTTGTCACAGCTACACAGTCTATTAGGCTTAGTGCATAAGGTACACCACAACTAGTCTGGGAAGGTAGAGGATGAAGGAAGTATGGGGGTGGGGGGAGGGAAAGGATCTAAGTCAGAATACACATTTTGTAATGGAGAGTTGTCACAGCTACACAGCATTTCAATAGGCTTAGTGCATAAGGTACACCACAACTATTTCAATAAGTGCAGACTCTACAGTCTAACAACTGGTTAAAAAGTGTGATTTTTTTTGACCTGTAGCTACATTATCCCTTAGTGGATGTGATAGCTACATGTAAGTGGCACTTGCACATTGTAGTATGAAGTGATGTGCACTCTGACAAGTTATTGTTAACTGCACGATACGAGTATGCAGTCTGTCAGTGAGTGACTCATCCAACCCCGAGTGTGCAAATAGTGACACATCTGCAGCTGCACTATCCAGGGGACATGCTATAGCTACTTAACATGACAAATTTCATGTAGTTAGCCTGGTAATAGAAAGAAGTTACTCAGGTCCATCATGTTTCTCAATCATAAATTCCACATGTATTGCAGTTTGTGGATATTTCTTTCCAAAATATGTTGGTACAAGACACAATTCATGCTTGATGTATGCTATGGATTCACTTATTTCTCATGTACTATTGTGGTTAGCTAACATCATATCTCATCTCCACCCAGCAACATGTAAAGTACACTTCTATGTATATTAGAGGGAAGTACTATAAGCCATAGCAAGTTGCTGTCAGTAGTCCATTAGGGAGTACTTACATCTTATAGCACACTTGGGGTTGGTCTAATTCCTTGCTCCTTACCCACATATTCCAGAATCACTGATAGCTCGGTCCACTTGCATGTATCTGTGACATAATATGTATGCCAAGGATCTGAAAAATTACCATTCGCTGTAATATGTTTCACTCTGTGCACGTCAGGAGGTGTTAGACTGACATTGGGACTGTTCTTAGAACCCATTAACACCAAACAACGTGCAGGAACTGCTTTAAAACAGGGAAATGTGTAGCAGCTGCTCTTGGTGGGCAACCACCAAACAAGCCAATGGATGGCCTTTAAGACCCCCAGAGGAAATTCAATTACTCTACAATAGCATGGTTTGGACAACCACCATCACATTTGTCTAAAATATGCCAGATTGGCTTATCAAAGGCTGCCTTCTAGGTAAGAATGGCATCAACCTCTGTATCAGTAATGTGGGTTACACTGACTAGAGCATTCCCATTTCTTTCTCTGTGCACATGCACCTTTGTTGTCAATGTGGAGTTGTGGAGTCCTTCATTAATAGGTATAGAAATGTCTCTCTTCACATGCTGGTAAGCTGAGGCAGAAAAATGGCTCTGAGGCCATAGTGTGACACCCGGTTACCAAAGTCCTCCCTTGAAGTAATCTGGAGGGACTTAGCTAATGGACATAACACTCTTGAGCAAATCCAGCATGCTCTTTACAGGCTTGCAGTCTCCTAACTGCTAATGTACACATGGACCTCCACAAAACCCAGGGCATTTGTTTTACTACAGATTCATGTAGCTTCTTAAAGGTTTTGGTAACTTGGACCTTGCTTCAAAAAATGCAACAACATGTTGTCAGCATTTTTACTCTATGTTGTCAGCATTTACTCTATGTTGTCAGCATTTACTCTATGTTGTCAGCATTTACTCTATGTTGTCAGCATTTACTCTATGTTGTCAGCATTTACTCTATGTTGTCAGCATTTACTCTATGTTGTACATTTACTCTATGTTGTACATTTACTCTATGTTGTACATTTACTCTACGTTGTTGGTAGTATTTTTTCTGATAAGCCTTCTTTTCTGTTGTGAAGAAGGCATTATGTGTACACAACAAAAGCCAACACAAAAAATGAACTTAGCTCTTAAACTCGGATTCGATCAGCAGCAGCAGAGCATCTTCAGACCACTCAGACTGGCAGAAGACTCTATTAAGTTGCAGTGAATATGATGATAATGTAAATGTACGACTGTGACCCGCACTAATGTACCTGAAATGCAGTGTCATCAACTGGGATGAGACTACCTTCGTAAAGGACATTAGTTGCAGTGAAAACATGATCGATGTATCATCTTACGACTGATGTACCTGAAAGCGATCATTACAATTGTGAATCGGAGCAGTAGCGAAGGTTCTTCAGGGCACACGAACTGGCAGGACTCGCACACGAACTGGCAGGACTTGCACAATTAGAAAATGGCTTCCAACACCAATGAACAAATAAGGAAGTTCTTGATTATACACTTGCGAGTGAAGTCACGAAGATTTTCTTGGTCAAGGATCACACATGAAAGTGAAAGGAGTCGTTTCATGTAAAAAACCAAGGAGAGTACTTGTGCCACTTTTGTGGTAGGCTAGTTTAACTGAAGAAGAAGATGATGAACAAAAAAATCCAAAAAGGGGTATGTGGCAAATTCCGTAAGTCATCATAGCTGTGTATTTTATGTACTTTGAAGGTCTTAGCGGGTACAGAATCACTCGTAGAGTACATCTAAAAGAGTTTGTAAATGCTGTGTTTGGGAGTTCTGAGCCATTCTATTTTGGAAAATGGGCGTGTCCTGTCGGCACCATCCCTACATAGAGTCTACTGACTCTCTGATAGTACTGACTAGATATAGTAATCTACAATGAAGGATATTCCTTGACCGGTCATGCCTATCATATGCCACTGCAATGAACAATATGATGTCTATAATATCCTACAATATTATCTGACCTTCACAGTGACGGACTAGTATGGACATGGCAAACAAGCAAGTCATCTGCTGATCTCGTGGAATATCTATACAGATTGAGACAAAGAGACACATGATAGTATAATCACACAGCATGCATTATCATTATGTGCATACTTGCTAAGTGGTAAGTTTCTCCTGGTTGAAAATTAGCAGATTCATTGCTATATTCAATGTGAATTTGTGGTATCGGTCTCAAACAGTCAGTGGAACTCTCCAGACTGGGGTCTACTGTAGCAGATGACTGGCTACAGTTTTCAGCAATTTCTAATGGCTGCAAGAATCATCATGTGCTATGTTAGGACTGAGTATGTAATGAAACTTACCACAACAACTACAGTGCTCATATGGCTTGTACAGTTAAACTGAAGTATATCGTCCAATTGCACAGAGAGGGGTGATCTGCGTATACAAACACGACATCATTCGTATTAAAATCCATCCTTCAAGTACTGTATACTTTACGTTGATGGGAACCCAACTTACTGTGGGGTATACATTGCTACTCCCTCCCTGGTCCAGTTTATCCTGACGTATAGACACGTAGTCTGTTGCACAAACGCAAGCAGACTGTACAGGCGAACCATGCACGCTAAGATGCGAGCCATACTTACGTCAACGTAGGCTATAATTTACCAATGCAAACGTACTGCAACTTACTTTCAAGCTTTTATGTCGCATGCTGTGTATGTATATGTACATGTGTATATGTACATGTGTATTGCGTCGACGTCACTGAGGGAAACTCCAACTCTGCACTACAGATTTCTGTAAAAGTACCGAGCCCCACCCCTTTTCTTCTGCACTATTACTGCCTTCCCTACATACACCATTACACAAAGGCAATATGTTGTAGCTGGCTGGTAGAGTTCGTGCAAGCTATCCATTAGACGGCATTAAACTCATTATGCAGTGAATTTTCATTCGTAAGCCCCCTAGGACTCGCCAGCGTCACATAGGTCTGTACGCATGCTCCCTTATAATGCGCATGCGCAACAAATGGCATCGTGCATCCTGTAAACCCTGTATCGATGCCCTAGCAATCACATTATACCAAAGGAATGGAGGGAATCATAAACACTACAAAAGCTACACATACACGGCATTGGCTCAGTTTATTTGGGTGTCACCAGAAGTGCTGTGGGTTTTGTGGTTGGCGGGAGTGGTGGGCAGCTTGTGCTGGGATGAGTACACCGCCATCAATAGGCTCAATGGTGGAGGCAGACTGTGTAGTCTCAGTATATTGGTTAGCATGTTCCTGTAGGCTAAGTGACTACTGCCACGGTGACTATATAAATTATAGGACAGAGATACTACGAAAGGGTTTCCTGCTTTTTCCTCTCTTTACTAGGTCCACGTAGGATCTGCTTTCTTGTCTTCCTTGTCACTCCCTCCCCAGCCTTCTCTGTTCTATCTCTCTCTACTTTCTTGTCTTTGTCTGTCTGTCTGTCACCTCCTCTCTCCACATTTCACTCTGTTCCATACTCCTCCATTTTTTGTCTTATATATTTTTAATCACCACTCACTACAGTAAGACTACTATAGTGGTCACTGTGTAGGGAGGCCACCTGCTTATAGCAGTCAGTGGATAGGGTCACATGCTATACAGCGGAACCTCTCTATAGTGGTCACTGTGTAGGGAGGCCACCTGCTTATAGCAGTCAGTGGATAGGGTCACATGCTATACAGCGGAACCTCTCTAATAGTGGTCACTGTGTAGGGAGGCCACCTGCTTATAGCAGTCAGTGGATAGGGTCACATGCAGCGGAACCTCTCTAATAGTGGTCACTGTGTAGGGAGGCCACCTGCTTATAGCAGTCAGTGGATAGGGTCACATGCAGCGGAACCTCTCTAATAGTGGTCACTGTGTAGGGAGGCCACCTGCTTATAGCAGTCAGTAGATAGGGTCAGGTCCAGTCCACCTCCATCCTCTGATATATCCATCCTGGTCAAGGAGGTGGAGGTAGTACTATTTTCTATTGAGATGAGTGGGTCAGAGGTGAGGAGTACACTGCCATTGTGTCTCCATATGACTGTGTCTGGTGGGGGAATTCCCTCCAAGGAGCAGGAGATCTGGAGCTCACTGCTGAGGGGAACAAGGACTAAATCCTCGCTGTCTGCAGTCACATCAGGAGCAACCTGAGGGATGAGAGAGGGAGAGAGGGAGGGATGGAAGGAGAGAGTGGGAAGGAAGAGAGAGAACATGTGTTTGGTAAGATGTTATCAGTGAGCCCTAGCTCCCTAGCTCCCTTGCTCCCTAGCTATAATTACATACCATATGCATGTATACAGGAGGTACAGGACGATTTTAGCATATTATACAAGTTACATTTTCATCATGTTTAGTATAACTAAGGGTGTTACCTAGAGCTGAAGTCACCTTTTCATATTTTCAGTTGTTATAACTGTCACCATATTAGGGTCACTAATGCTATGCCCATCCTGTTTCATCTTAAATTGTTTCTTCACATCTTGTAGTCACTTACTTTCATTTCTCACCCTTAGTTCCACTTTGGTTGTATAAATTGAGCTCTGTTCAAACTTTAGGCAGATAGGAAAGTGATAAAAACCTAACCACTTAATCAACTGACTTTGCAGATCCTTCACAGATGTATGTACACATAGCTACACAAACACACACTCACTTGTACAATGACATTTGCAGTACTGTTCATGATTTCCCCATCATAATATGTGGCTACACATGTGTATACTCCTGTTGCATCACGTTGGATGTCCTCTATCTCAAGGTCTCTGTTATTAGAGACCATCACTCCCTGAGGGTTGAGCCACTGTACACTGGGAAGTGGTCCTGAGTTGGATGCATCACAATCCAAGTTCAGATCACCTCCTTCATCGACAGTAGTCTCTCCAGTGATAATGGGAGGCTGGAAAACTGCAGAGGAACAAGTGCTAATATCAACACTGCTAAATCATGTCAAGTGTAGGACTTACTCACGAAGACAACCAGTGCCTGAGTAGAACCTGACATTAGGAACAAACACATTCTCTGTTTGAAACAGTACCAGTACACCATTCATTGCCACCCCCTTGGATGTATCAATGTTAGAGCCTTGTAGCCAGAACTGAGCATCAGTATCCAGTTCTCCATTTATTACACATCGTACACACACTGTCCCAGGTGGTATTTCAATTGTACTAGCTCCCGTTGAAAGTGACACGTTAGCTGTACACAATCCTCTGGTCCAAGGTCCTGGGAGTGAACTAGAAAACAAACACCAGAGGTCATGTGTATATTCTGGGAAGTGAAGTAGCCCTGCAGACACTGCAGAGGCCCATGATGTAAATGACTCGTAAACTAGCACACAGATGCCCATCCCCATCAGCACACACTTCAACTCTTCCCCTGTGTAACTCATCCTTGAGGAAGTAGCTCTAGTCATGGCACGTATGACAATATAAAAACTCACCGCCACACCAAAGAGACCATCCCAGCACAAAAAGTAGACGCAGAGTCGATCTCCACCACATGTTATACTATGATACGCAAGTTTACTGAATGATAGCACTGTATATATATATCTACTAACATTTACTGTAGATGAATATTGGCAATGACCACGTACCCCGCTCTTTTGCGTTTAATGCAATAACACAAGGCGAGTTAATTAACACGTTTAAAATTTTGCAGGATGTAGGGATGGAAGTGCTAAAAGTGCAGAAACAAGGAAGCATCCATGCAGCAAACAATGGCATGCAACAATAATACTCCCGTTCGCTTGAGCCCCACCTTTCTATGAAATGCGGTGCACAAATATCCAACAAAAAAGGAAGTTTCTCAGTTGCGCGTCAGATTTGGTCAAGGATCACGCATGCAAGTGAAGGAGTCGTTTCATTCATCAGGCTTGTTTGACCATGCTCAGTAACTTACCACGATGCATTTTATGGTACCTTCATTACTGCCACTGAGAAACTCAATTGTATTCATTGACATACAGGTGCAAAGAAAAGTTTTCCAAATCACTATATTATAGTAGGGCATTTTTCAAAAGTTTGAAGTGATGCCACTTCCAATATATAGCCAAGTTTCTCTTATTATAGGGTTAATATTTTGCAGTGATATATGTGGTTCCTGCAGAATGGGGATGAAGCAGTTCATTCCCTTCTTCTAAACCCTCTTTGGTCCTCGAGCTCCTCCTCTCCCTTCTTCCTTCATTTTGTTTTGTTATTTTGTTGTTTGGCAATTAACTGTATTATTCCTACAAGAGTAAAAAACGTACCAAAAAGTGTAGGAACAAGGTGCAGTACACAATAATAACATGCATAGCCCTGAGGTGATTGATATACATGCCACTATCTCCCTTGTCTGTCTCCACAATCTCAAAGACACCGTACCTGTGGGATATGGAAGGAGAAGAAGAGAGCAGAAAAAGAACCAGAAAAGAGGGTGACAGATGGGAGTTTAAAGGGGCTCCACTGAAGTATATACGCTACAACCTGGACACACACACACACACACACACACACACACACACACACACACACACACACACACACACACACACACACACACACACACACACACGCACGCACACACACACGCACGCACACACACACACACGCACACACGCACGCATGCACGCACGCACGCACACACACACACACAAACAGAGAGCTAATTACTGGAGTGAGTGAAGTGAGCTCTTCCAGTGAATGTATATATATATCGTCTAGTCTCATGTTTTGATCACACATTCATTGTACACACAAAAACTACTCAATTCATTGAGTCTATAACTTTTAGCTCATGTCATAATATTGCTATAAAGTATGTCAATATCCCTCTCTGACTGTGATGACTCTCATTAATCACTGGAGGTGTCTGCAGCCTCACGTCCCACTCCAGAACTGCACAGAGACAATGTGAAAATCATGTAGATGCTATATATGTTGTTAGAGAGGCTATAGCTTGAGCATGGTATGCAATAATTGAACCAATACATGTAGATGTAATAGAGTCACCTCTGTACTTCATGAGGAGGAACACTCTGTACCACTTCATAGGGAGGAACACTCTGTACCACTTCATAAGGAGGAGCATTTTGTACCACTTCATAGGGAGGAACATTCTGTACCACTTCATAGGGAGGAACATTCTCTACCACTTCATAGTCATATGACATGTCCTGACCAGTGTCTGGACTGCTGTCCCCTACCACATCACTTGGTGTCTCAGTAGTGCCACCTCCAGGTCTGTGTGGAGGTGACCTGGAAAAGATTAACCATCATAATTATCAGCCACCCCATATCCTGCACCCCATACCCCATACCCCATACCCCATACCTCTGTACTACATTATATGTTGTAGTGAGGACTTCTTTATTAGCTACATTTGTACTGGTGTTGGGGGCACTGGTTACCACTGCATCAATTGGTGTAGTGTGACTGTGATGTGTATAGAGATGAAGATAACTGTACTGGTCAGCAGACAGACAGACAGAGATAATTAACTCACACAACTGCATTCAGTTCTGAATAGAAGTCACTGCCTATATGATACAAAAATATGACCTTTATGCAGTGCAACATGCACATGCACACACACACACACACACACACACACACACACACACACACACACACACACACACACACACACACACACACACACACACACACACACACACACACACACACACACATGCACACACGACAGACAAGATCTCCACAACATGTTATATATGCTATAGTTTACCACCAAACGATGCCACATTTGTACTGGTGTTGGGGCCACTGGTTGCCACTGTATCAATTGGTGCAGTGTGACTGTGATGTGTATAGAGATGAAGATAACTATACTGGTCAGCAGACAGACAGACAGAGAGCATTATTACACGCGATCAAACGTGTAGAGACTATGAGAAAGCTGTGGTCCAAGGGAGACTAAGTAGATCCCATAAAACACCCTTCATGTAACTTCTGATGCGTTCACAGAGCACAAAAACGGAAGAATCTGGTCCAGGTAAGCCAACCCTCTCTGCGCATGCGCGCACCGAGGGTGGGTAGCAATAGCAAATTTTATACCAGTAAAAATGCACAGAATCCTAAATCCGCAAAAAATGTACCTGCAAATAATTGTCACCTTAAGGTAGGGCTACCTTTGCTCCTTCCAATTACTTACATTGAACTCTGACAGTTGTGTTGGCAGCATTAGACCCCACCTCATTACTGGCTTCACATTCATACAGTCCACCTCCATCCTCTGATATATCCATCCTGGTCAAGGAGGTGGAGGTAGTACTATTCTCTATTGAGATGAGTGGGTTAGAGGTGAGGAGTACATGGCCATTGTGTCTCCATGTGACTGTGTCTGGTGGGGGAATTCCCTCCAAGGAGCAGGAGATCTGGAGCTCACTGCCGAGGGGAACAAGGACTAAATCCTCACTGTCTGCAGTCACATCAGGAGCAACTGGAGGGAGAGGGGAGAGGTGGAATGGATACACACACACACACACACACACACACACACACACACACACACACACACACACACACACACACACACACACACACACACACACACACACACACACACACACACACAGTCACATCAGGAGCAACTGGAGGGAGAGGGGAGAGGTGGAATGGATACACACACACACACACACACACACACACACACACACACACACACACACACACACACACACACACACACACACACACACACACACACACACACACACACACACACACACACACACACACACACACACCATTTTCTAACAATAGTCAACAAGCATCACCTATACATGTACATACACAGCATCCTACAGAACAGCAAACACCAAATCAATATAACTTTAGTGTAAATTTTAAAGCTCAAGTGAACCTACCGTCATGGTACAGTTAGTCAACTACTCTATGTGGAGACCCTCTAGTTATGTAACAGTACATAAGTAAACTATCCAATCAGATCAGCTAGTAAATATGATTCCATATACTCTCTATCACTAGAGTACCAGTTTATTTGTATGACCAAATATTTGTAAAAACATTTGGACTCTACAACAGGTGGAGTGGCCTCGCCCTAGTGGGAGTGTACTGTGTGCCAGGAGATTAAGGAGGCCAAAACATGAAACCCCATGCTTAAAGGGCAGGGGACTCCCCTGATGACCAATGGGAGATGGCATTATAAGAACATTGCATGTATTGTATACAAGAAATAATACTTTTAGACTAAAAGGGAACTAAGCCAACATGTTTCACACACCACATGAGTGATTGATACTGATGATAGTAGCTAAGCATAGTAAAACCCAGTGCCTGTGATCAAGCTATTCTCAACCCTAGCACTCCTCTAGACTACACACACACACACACACACACACACACACACACACACACACACACACACACACACACACACACACACACACACACACACACACACACACACACACACACACACACACACACACACACACACACACACACACACACACACACACACACACACACACACACACACACACACACACACACACACACACACACACACACACACACACACACACACACAAGCTCACATTGTACAGTGACATTTGCAGTACTATTTACAGTTTCCCCATCATTAGATGTGGCTACACATGTGTATACTCCTGCTGCATCACGTTGGATGTCCTCTATCTCAAGGTTCCTGTCATTAGAGACCATCTCTCCCTGAGGGTTGAGCCACTGTACACTGGGAAGTGGTGCTGAGTTAGATGCATCGCAATCCAAGTCCAGATCACCTCCTTCATTGACAGTAGTCTCTCCAGTGATAATGGGAGGCCGGAAAACTGCAGAGGAACAAGTGCTAATATCAACACTGCTAAATCATGTCAAGTGTAATACTTACTAATGAAGATAACTAGCGCCCGAATAGAACCTGATGAACTCCGTCTGAAACATTGCAGGATTGGGTTGTCAATGACATTAGGAATAAACACATTCTTTGTATCAAACAGTACCAGTACACCATCCACTGTCCTCCCCTTGGATGGATCAATATTAGAGCCTTGTAGCTGGAACTGAGCATCAGTATCTAGTTCTCCATTAATTATACACTCTACACACACTGTCCCAGTTGGTATTTCAATTGTAGTAGCTCCCGTTGAAAGTGACACGTTAGCTGTACAGTCATCTGGTCCAAGGTCCTGGGAGTGAACTAGAAAACAAACACCAGAGGTCATGTGTATATTCTGGGAGTTGAAGTAGCCCTGCAGACATTGCATAGGCCCATGATGTAAACGACTCGTAAACTAGCCCACAGATGCCCATTCCCCATCAGCACACACTTCAACTCTTCCCCTGTGTAACTCATCCTTGAGGAAGTACGTAACTCTAGTCATGGCACGTATGACAATAAAGCTCACCGCCACACCAAAGAGACCATATTCCCAGCACAAAAAGTAAACGCAGACCCGATCTCCACCACATGTTATAATACGCAAGTTTACCGAACGATAAGCACTGTATATAATTTACTGTAGATGGATATATGGCAATGACCACGTACTCCGCTCTTTTGCGTGGGATTGCAATAATACTTACAAGTTTAAAATTTGCAGGATGTAGGGATGGAAGTGCTAAAAGTGTAGAAACAAGGAAGCATCCATGCAGCAAAACAGGGGATGATGGCATGCAACAATAGCAATATGTGTAACGCTTTTTTGTGCAAACCTGTTCGCACGAGCCCCACCCCCTTCTACTCCCGTTCGCTTGAGCCCAACCTTTTTATGAAATGTGGTACACAAATATCCAACAAAAAAGGAAGTTTCTCAGTTGTGCGTCAAGTTACGCTTATTCTCTTGGTCAAGGATCACGCATGCAAGTGAAAGGAGTCGTTTCATTCATCAGGCTTGTTTGACCATGCTCAGTTAATGCATTTTATGGTAGCTACCTTCATTACTGCCACTGAGAAACTCAATTGTATATACAGGTGCAAAGAAAAGTTCTCCAAATCACTATATTATAGTAGGGCATTTTTCAAAAGTTTGAAGTGATGCCACTTCCAATATATGGCCAAGTTTCTCTTATATGGGGTTAATATTTTGCAGTGATGTATGTGGTTCCTGCAGAGCAGTTTATTGCCTTCTTCTAAACCCTCTTTCGTCCTTGAGCTCTTCTTCCTTCATTTGTTTTGTTATTTTGTTGTTTGGCAATTAACTGTGCTATTCCTACAAGAGTAAAAACATACCAAAAAGTGTAGGAACAAGGTGCAATACACACAATAATAACATGCATAGCCCTGAGGTGATTGATATACATGCCACTATCTCCCTTGTCTGTCTCCACAACCTCAAAGACACCGTACCTGTGGGAAATGGAAGGAGAAGAAGAGAGCAGAAAAAGAACCAGAAAAGAGGGTAACAGGTGGGAGTTGAAAGGGGCTCCACTGAAGTATATACACTACAACCTGGATACACACACACACACACACACGCACGCACGCACGCACGCACGCACGCACACACACACACACACACACACACACACACACACACACACACAAACAGAGAGCTAATTACTGGAGTGAGTGAAGTGAGCTCTTCCAGTGAATGTATATATCATCTAGACTCATGTTTTGATCACACATTCATTGTACACACAAAAACTACTCAATTCATTGAGTCTACAATTTTTAGCTCTTGTCATAATATTGCTATAAAGTATGTCAATATCCCTCTCTGACTGTGATGACTCTCATTAATCACTGGAGGTGTCTGTAACCTCATGTCCCACTCCAGAACTGCACAGAGACAATGTGAAATCATGTAGATGCTACATATGTTGTTAGAGAGGCTATAGCTACTAATACATGTAGATGTAATAGAGTCACCTCTGTACTTCATGAGGAGGAACATTCTGTACCACTTCATAAGGAGGAACATTCTCCACCACTTCATAGGGAGGAACACTCTGTACCACTTCATAAGGAGGAGCATTTGGTACCACTTCATAGGGAGGAACATTCTGTACCACTTCATGGGGAGGAACATTCTGTACCACTTCATGGGGAGGAACATTCTGTACCACTTCATAGTCATATGACATGTCCTGACCAGTGTCTGGACTGTTGTCCCCTACCACATCACTTGGTGTCTCAGTAGTGCCAACTCCAGGTCTGTGTGGAGGTGAATTAACCATCATAATTATCAGGCACCCCATACCCTGCACAGCATACCCCATACCCCATACTCCATACCCCATACCTCTGTACTACATATTCTGGGTTGGAAGTGGTGAGGACTTCTTTATTAGCTCCATATGCTACATTTGTACTGGTGTTGGGGCCACTGGTTGCCACTGTATCAATTGGTATAGTGTGACTGTGATGTGTATAGAGATGAAGATAACTGTACTGGTCAGCAGACAGACAGACAGAGATAATTAACTCACACAACTGCATTCAGTTCTGAATAGAAGTCACTGCCTATATGACAAGTAAATAGGAGATTTAGAAAATTTGAAGTACATGTAATATAGGGATCGTGGAAATCATTTTTTCCGACATCTTACATCACAACACAACCAATTTTTGTATACTGGTTATTTTTCACACATTCTTCACCATGATATCATTAAAAGTGATATAAACTTCAAATTGAAAGTGAAAATGAACAATATCCAATGGGGATAGACCACACGCGCACACACACACACACACACACACACACACACACACACACACACACACACACACACACACACACACACACACACACACACACACACACACACACACACACACACACACACCTTTCACGTGTTTCAATTGTCTCCAAACCACCACACCCACTACCACACCCACCACCACACACAGTAGTAGTAACACTCCACATATTGTGCCTGCTATCACTGCTGGCCAACCAGTACCTACATTAATGAGAGTCAGTGGGGTGGGTCAGTGGGGTGGGTCAGTTCCTCTAGAATTTTGGATGTGAGATAATTCAGCCTATCTCATGACAGTGATTGCTGATCAATTCACTGCAGCTGGATGTAAGAGGGCCTGGGAATAAGGCTAAGGTAGGGTTCACTCAGGCGTGTTCTGCAATGTTGAGCATTCATGAGTTTATATGAGGGTTAACATGGTAGGCCATGGTAGACACAAAATAAAGCTGCCAGTACTACATTCCTCAATAGACTGCAATACAGTGTGGCAGGAGCTAACCTACTCAGTGCATGGGATGTGATATGTATGTACCATCAGGTGCTGGGCCTTCAATAGTGAGTGTGAAGGTAGCAGACACTCCATTAGCAGTACATATGTACACACCACTATCTCCCTCGTCTGCTGCCACAATCTCCAAGACACCTGTGGAGAATGGAGGAAGGAGAAGAGGGGAAGGAGGTTGCATGGTTGCAATGAGGTTCCATTAAAAGTACTACCTTATAACCTTCATGCACACATGCACAGTGACACACACACACACACACACACACACACACACACACACACACACACACACACACACACACACACACACACACACACACACACACACACACACACACACACACACACACACACACACACACACACACACACACACACACACACACACACACACACACACACACACACACACACACACACACACACACACACACACACACACACACACACACACACACACACACACACACACACACACACACACACACACACACACACACACACACACACACACACACACACACACACACACACACACACACACACACACACACACACACACACACACACACACACACACACACACACACACACACACACACACACACCATTGTTAACTTGTACTCCATCAGGTAGAGGGATGCCTCCCTCCCTACTCCAGGTATAGGAAATGGTAATATTATCTTTTGACTCCTGAGAACAAGTGAGACGGACCGTAGTCCCTGACTCCACTGTCATATTCTGGAGTGGACCTTCTACCTCCACCTTACCTGGGAGAGGGAGGGAAGGAGGGAGGTATACACGTCTCAATATGTAGTACACTGTCATGTGTCCTCTCTCACTGACACAGAAGACACTCACCAAATGTACTGAACGTGGCAGGAGTACTGAAATCAGATGGTCCATTGAAGTTCACAGACAGTACTCTGACATCATAGCTTGTCAGAGGCTCCAGATTTGACAGAATTTGTGTTGTTACAGTCGCAGTAAGGTTGAACATCATCACATTGTCATCTTCCCAATCTTCAACACGTCTCTTTACTTCAAGTCTGTACATGGTTGGAAAACCACCTAGTAGAGGGAGGAGGAGAGTAGAGGAGAGAGATTAGAGAGTAGAGAGGGGGGTGGGGGTGGGGGTGGAGGTTATTAGAGGTATCACAAGTGATATAATCCTCCACAATCTACACAAACAAGAGTAGACCACATCATTGGTCCAGGAGACAATGGCAGAGGTGTTAGTGATAACAGAGACAGTAGGTGTGGCTGGGACCTGTGGTGGTCCAACAGGAAGGGTAGTCACATCCACCATGGCTGGAACACTCTCACGCTCCCTGTCATCATCCATGTCATCAATGTTGAATGCTGTTATGGACAACCTGAGACACAACAGACACTTCATTACATTGGAACTTCTCTAGTCTGGGGCTTGGGAAATAGATGGAAGTGTCTTGATTTCAGGGACAGTAAAAGGTGTCCTGTCTATTGAGGTGTCCTCCCTTCTAGTCCACCTCTCCATGAATAGGTACCGTGTGTGTGTGTGTGTGTGTGTGTGTGTGTGTGTGTGTGTGTGTGTGTGTGTGTGTGTGTGTGTGTGTGTGTGTGTGTGTGTGTGTGTGTGTGTGTGTGTGTGTGTGTGTGTGTGTGTGTGTGTGTGTGTGTGTGTGTGTCTCACTGGTATGTGGTGTTCTGCTCAAGGCCCTCAAAACGGAAACTGAAAGTATCTTTATCTAGAGGTCCTCCCATCACAGGAGATATCCCACCAGTGATGGAGATATGGTATCCATTTAGAGGACGACCTGTGGAGAGGAGTGAGTGGGAGGGTGTGAGGATGAGGTGAGAGGGATGGGGAAGGAGGTGTGAGTACAGCCCTTACCTCCATCTGTCTCAGGCTCTGTCCAGGAGACAATGATGGTGAAAGGGTTAGGACTGATACCAGTGAAGTCACCTGGCATACTGGGAGCTATGTGGAATGGAATAGAGACACAGTGTAGGATAAGACGACTGCAATAGATGTATGTCAAGTGTATGTATATAGTGGCATCTGTACAGTATACAGTGAGAGTACTGCCATGTATATACTGACATTGAGTTAGGGACATATTGCCAGAAATGGTGACACTACCATCCACTGCCCACACCTTGGAGGGAGTCCCTACCATATTATAGTTTTCCACAACTTCTAGTTCATCTCCTTCCCTGGAAGTGAGGGAGGGAGGGAGAGAGGGGACAGAGAATAGTGATCGGCAGTAAAGAACAGGAAATATATCTGACCTGGTTAAGAATATAGTGATGGTGGTGGTACTCACAGTCAACATTACTTGGCAATCTGAGGAAGAACTACCCTCAGCAAAGGTGCATATAATTCTCAGAGTCCCATTCCCATACTGAAAGACTGATACAGACTGGACACTGGATGTGACTGTGTGTGATGTGTGATGTGTGATGTGTGTGTGTGTGTGTGTGTGTGTGTGTGTGTGTGTGTGTGTGTGTGTGTGTGTGTGTGTGTGTGTGCATGGGGAGAAGAGGTCACATGACAATCCTCTGTGAAGTCATACAATGGAGACTCCACCCACTCACCAAATGAGACCTGGTCAGCCTGTACTGGATTGTCTATGGAGAACTGGAAGTGGTTATAAGCCAAGATGTCAGCTGTGTAGCGAGTGTCCTCCATCAGTTCTCGTATCTCAATTGTCTGTATGGCATTGTCAGAAGATGTAACTGATACCTCAGACTGAGTACTGGCCAGTTCATTGTAGAGGGATATGTTGTATGTCACTGGGACACAGGAGGTGGGGCTCTGGGAGGGAGAGAGGAAAGGGGGGGGGAAAGGGAGAGAGAGAGACTGTGGTATATGATACAGGAGGAGAGTGGTACAGCAGACTTGGCCTACCTGAAATGTCAGCCTCAGTATTGCCTGTAACCCAGCTGGTGCCATGCTATTGAGGACTACCGTAGACTGTATGGCACCCATTGCTCCAGGAGCTGAGGGAGAGAGTGCTGACAGAGCAGTTGATGGGTATATCTACTAGTCCTACCAGAAGGATGGACTGCCTCAATTGATGAGGAGTTAATGGAGGGTCCCACATCATTGACAGAGGATACAGAGAAGTGGAAGATGTGGCAGGAGAGGGCCTGGGCCTCCGACACATTGTGGGTATAGACAGGGTCTGTTAGTCCTACCACTGTCTCCTTCTGTCCTGTGACCAGGTCCTCAATGAAGACAGAGTAAGAGATGGTCTCTCCTGGAAAGGTGAAGGGAGGACCCCAGTTCAGCCTCAACTGGTGAGGTGTGTCTTTTATCACCTTCACCTCAACTGGAGCAAGAGGGAGACCTGCAGGGAAGAAAGAGGACTCTCTATTAATACATGAAGTACCCACAGCACTGAAGTGCTAAACCCTCGGTGTGTATATAGCACCGCATGTGCGAATCATTGACAGGAGGAATATGGTGTACTCCATTAGTATGAACATGGGGAAATAGTTCTACCTATATCCACTGTACAGTGCATCACGTATATACCACTACCAGCAGATGAATGCAGGGCATTTTGGCGAGCAGGAACGAGTCATGAATAGCCTTAGAATTGCATAATAGACCAGATTGTATGAACATACATATATAAATCAATGAATGGAAAGATCACGTGCTGATCAGACCACTACAGACAAGCCTCTCCTCAGTAGTTGACCGAAACCAAGTAGCCTGTAAGACAAGTCTTGAAGTTTTAAAGTAATTGTTTCCAACATTTATTCGCATAAAAAGAATTAAGCGTGTAATATCGACGCATGCACATTTGGGCTGGATGTACATGTGTTTACCCAAATAAATAAATAAACAGAGCCCGTTGAACCAATAATGGAGATGAGCTAGCCCGAGACACTCTAACTATGCATGGGCCTACTTCCCCCAGGATGCCCCCAGGATGCTAACACATGTGACACTCTCTCTACCACCATAGGACATGGCTACCCTCATAGTGTGAACATCAGAGAGTACACATGACAGTTGGGTCTTGGAGCCACTACTATTGCACTACCAAATACATGTACATGACATATACATGTATTTGGTAGTGCAATAGTAAGTACATGTATACACAGACTGTGTGGGAAGTGTTTGAAGTGGTTTGTGTAAGATACACAGTGGCCTACTTCATACACTGTGGAGGGGAGGACAGTGAACTCACCATACACAGTGATGGATACAGATGGTCCATCAACCAGTGTGAATGTACTTGAACCAGCTTCACATACAATACTATTGAAGGTATCATTGGTAGCCACAGATGCATCAAATGATAGGGTACTTCGGTTGTTGCCCCCGACAACCTCCTCTGTTGGCCCCACCTCCAAACCAAACATCGCCTTTAATCCTTCGCTCACATCACTCACTATTCCATGTATAAGCTGTTGACCACTCACTGTCCATGCAAAGGAAGGTTGGTCAGCAACACACTCCAGAGTCACTGTGGAGCCCAGTGGAGCATATGTCACATTGGGAGGATACACCAGGAACATTGGCACCTCTGTCAGGAGAGAGAGAGAGAGAAGAGACTGGTGATTGTGGGGTTAATTGGCAAATGTCTGATACAGAGAGGTAATGAAACTCTAGTCTTGTCCCCAGACCACACCTTCTAGCAAGGTAAAGTTGTCTGGTGAGAACTGACACATTACGTTGCAGGAGGATTGAAATGACGCACTCCAATCAGGTTATTGATAGGATAATACTGTAATCTGATTGGTGTGTTCACATTCCTCCGCGCCACCAATAAATTTGCCAATTGTCACCAGACCCTTTCCTATCCGGAGGGCGGGGTCTGGGTACGAGACCCATGGGACTCATAATCAGTGATGTGGATGATAAGGAGATCAAATGCCAAATAGGAATCTACAAAATACTTCATCATATCAGAGCACAAAGCCTCACCATTACTACTACAGACAGACTACTCATGTCCTTCATAATATATGGCTTGCTTGCAGCCAGAAACAAATTCCTGGCATGTTAATATACTATGTAAGTCTTGTCCAACCTCTTACTATATAGACTGGTTTATGGTACCTCTCTAACTCAACAACTTATTAAGGATAACAGTACAGACTTACAACTCCAGATATACTTACAGACTATGTAGTGTAAAAGGGGCTAGAGGAAAGGCTAAGAAGAAGGAGGAATGTTTACAACCACAACTGATAAGGTAAAGTGAGGAACATATTAATAGAACACAATCAGGGGTGATAAGTATGCTGAGAAGAATGATAGCCTCGTTCCCAGGGTCTCTCCCTATAATTCTATGTATGACCTTTGACCCACCAGAAAGAAATGTAGAAACGTTTCTTTCTGGCAGGTCAAAGGTCATATGTAGAATTATATGCACGGGGAGGGAGAGCCTGAGAATGAGGCTAGAGGAATGATCAGTCCACCACACTGGAATACACTGTACACCTGCACCAGCTGTCAGCTCAGAAAATGCATGTAGTCTGTATGTAAGATATCCTGACTGGATCTGTCTATCTAGCGATCATTCTACAAACAGCCCTACTAGCTGACCGATCAACTTCTTACCTATACAACTACGATAGTAACCACTTAAAATTTGGAGTCACTGTCTTACTTTAGGTTATTAAATCCTGTGAGTACTCGAATTCATGCCTGGTAACGAGTTTATATGATTTCAGAGAATCCACCAGTCCAGTCTAGTGATTGTAGACAGCCTTCATATTGATGTACTACACTAATTCCATGTAAAAGGGTTATGTGATTACCAGTGTTAGCTGACCATCCAATTTATAAACATTCACGTGACTTACTATTACGTCAATGTACTCTTGAGCTGCTATTATTTATACTCCCATACTGGAGTCTCGCAACTGACCTGTCTACCCTTACGCCTGAGTCATCGAATAATAAACTTCTCTACACATCACCAGGCGAACTAAGAATTTATGTTTCATTATTCTGTAGTCGTAAATCCACTCAGCATGGCTCCTTCACTGATGTAAAGGTGTTACCGGTCGACTCTTAACAGGGTTCTGACCTGTCTACCCTTACGCCTGAGTCATCGAATAATAAACTTCTCTATTAATTTATGGCAAAACATTATACACAACAATTTCACTTCGCAGGACAAGTATTTCGCAGTACAGGAAGAAGTACTTGGCAGTACAAGAAGTGCATGTAGGTAATAAATCCCTAAAACATTGACATACAGTAGAGTAGCTAGAATGAGAAAACGAATGGTTGGTTGACAGTACAAGAAGTTAGTGCGCGGTACGGCTGTCTGCGCAAACTACGACAGTTGTAATATGCGCATGCGTTGGTGGTTGAAAATGACTGGCACCATGGCGATCTACAGCCTATTTAGTGAGCTAAACGGTGAAAAAGTAATCACAGTGTAGAGGTCCACGAAAACTTTGTAGAGGGCCCAGCTGCCCTCTGAGCTGCGTTTCAGATTGGCGGACCAAGATTTTTAAAGGGGACTATTTTTTTAGAAAAAATAATCCGCCCGGACCAATTTTGCCGAAAATATTGGTCCTGGGACCAAAATTTCCGGCGGACCAAAATTTCCGTGACAGCGCCATGGTTGCTCACGTGACACCTCTTGAGATCCGTGGGTCGCTGGTTTTTCCAGTCAAAACTCAACAAAGACGTAACAAATCACGACTCGAAGGACCATGTAAGATATCCTGACTGGATCTGTCTATCTAGCGATCATTCTACAAACAGCCGTACTAACTGACCGACCAACTTCTTATCAATACTTACACAACTCAATCACACGACATGCAATATTAGTTTCGGATAAATAGAAATGTCATTAATATGTACAGCCTAGCTCACCGAAAGTAAATATGTTACAGAATCATGAACATGTTTGGAGGACACACTGATGAACAGTCTTCAGTAACTGATAGTGACAGTACAGTGTTTATTTACCACCCACACATAATAAACTACTAGTTCGTGGTAGTCAAGCACACTAGATCCAATTACTTGTATGTGACAGGCTGTGTACAAGTACAGCTAGACTGCAGCTAGACTCTAAGGTTGGGACGCATGCGGGAAATTCACTGGAAATTAGATATACATCTATTTGTGTCATGTTAGTCCAATTAAATGGGGGTAATAGGATGTGTGGGGAGAGTTGGCTAGCCGTAAAAGACTATCTAACCCACCATCCCAGTTCTTAAGGCTGGGCATCCTAGGTACTTCCTTATTTTTGGCCTATATTTACTTCTGTGTGTTACATGTTTTATTTGTATGATTTCATCATATTAATAAAACTCCTTCTGTGAGGTGTCAAATCCTGCAGCTACGTACGTTTTATTCTATGCGTAGAGCTACAGATATCTACGTACAAAGGGTACACCCTCATACTCCCGGTATAGATCTACTCACCAGTGGCTACAATGACCCCCCAGTGCCTGGATAACAGTAGTGGGACTACCACGGCCAAGACTGAGTTGCATATGGTAAAAGATCTCTGTAACATCCCTTCAGTAGAAAATCCGATAATTGCGAGCGGAGCGAGCTAACCTAGCTAGTGGCGATTTTTCGTCGTGGCCAGTGCGCATGCGTCCCTGAACGGCCTTGCCTCGCTAACAATGCTCTGCATTCCAGGAGCAGGTACGTATATACAAGGTACTAGGTGTCATGGAGCGCAGCTAGCTAGCTGTCGACCTAACTTCGGCGCCATGCATATGGCTGAGTCGCGCGCCTACTCCAAGCAGTTTGAAAGCATTTCGCTTTCCTAGGCGGTAGTTTGGATCGAAGGGCGAGGAGAGGAGTTTTCGCGCTGAGTGGTGTGATGCGTTCAGGTTCTCTATTTACTGTACATTCTTTGTTGAGTACTAAAGCTACATTCTGCAGAGCCACGCCTTTATTAATTATGCGAGTATACGCTTCAGCCAAAAGCGAGAAACTTATACCTACCAGTACGTACGTACTTAGTCTCTAGATGTTGACAAAATATGCCATTTTTGGCCTATAATTCTTAGTAAACTGTAATCATTAAAATGTTAAAGGATGTAGGGATGGTAGTGCCAAAAATTAAAGAAACAAGATTGTAATAGCCTGAATGGTGCATACGTAGTGAACAACTGATTATGATATGACCATACACAACTTATTAGTTCGGAGTTCAGAGCTCTGTCACGCGATAATTGGTCCGGTGTCACAGGGAATCTGGTATCCCAGGGGATTTGGCATCCCCGAGTAAAATTACCTAGGGATTTTGGCATCCCCACAGGGATTTTGACACCCCCCAAATTTTACGGAATTTGCCATCCCCGATCAGTGTAGTATACCCAGTTAATTAAAGTCCGAATTGTTGTAGCTCAGTGGAAGTTCTGCTCCGTGGTCATTGTTCAGTGATAGCTGCTTTTTTACCTTATCGACCTCAGCGTTTCTCCTGTGGTTGGCAGTATCAGCGGGTGATATGCGTATTGCGATGGCGGCGGATAGTGACTACACCTCTCGTTGATGGTTCATGGCTGGTAGCGATTCTTCTTGGTCTTCTAGGTCGGCGAGTGAAAGTTCGGTTTGCTCCATTGTGCTCGGCTAATCCGAATTAGGCAAGTCGCATTGAACCCACCAATAACAAAAATAGTTGTCATGCTGGCCTATCTATATACGTACTAGCACAGCAGAAAGCAAATACGTACACCGATCAAGTTTGCTTAGATTTGCGCTTGTTCATTCCTGCTACGGGGATACCAAATTCCCTGAGGGGATGCCAAATCCCACTCAGGGAATTTAGTACGGGGATGTCAAATCCCCTAGGTTATATTCTCGGGGGATGCCGTAAACTGGGGAAGCAAGCCGAATCCACTATGACACCGGGGTAAAAAAGTGGACCCCCTCGGTCCAATTTTTGCCTGCGAAATATGAACCGCCCTGGCGAAAAGTGGTCCGGGCATACAAAAGCCTGCAGAGGTAGGTGTACATGCCAGTGTAGTATGCTAGAAAAAAATAGCTATAAGGGTGGTAGTTCTCAAACAACACAAGTAGAACTTGCCAGGAATCGTTCGCTGTATATATGAATACATACGCAAAAATTGCAAACAACAAAATACACATTTGCACCTGGTTACAATGTGCTCCAGGATTTATGCTGCAGTGTATAAAATGAAGAGTGGTGTCAAAGAGTGTTGTAAAAAGCAAAAAGCAGATGATGTTTGGATAGATATATGAACCTGAAAAACTATACATGCTGTACAAGTATCAAGCTACAGCGTTTGCAGTACATACCTGTATGGAATATTGAATAACACAATTACAAGCACAGCTAAGGTTTGCACTGTATACAGTGGAACCCCTCAAGTATATACACCTCAGTAAACAGACACCTTTTGTCCCACAAGAGTGCAGAGGGCACGAGACTAAGACCCACCCCTAAATAGTCTCGTGCCCATGGCCGGCCAGTTTTGAAGTCATGTGACTTTTCCAATTCTATGATCTGATTGGCTACCAATAGTCAGTGGATGTCACGGGTAAGCAAATGACGCCATATATCTAACTTTCGAATGAAGTGTTTAGGCCCATAAGAAAATCCGTGCCTTCATTCAACATATAAGTTTACGGTGTCCGAGAAATAGGACAGACAGACCGTAACCCTCGCTGTTTATGCGCGACGAGAGTTAATAATTAATTAATATGACGTATGGTAAGTAATAAAACTTGATTGCAAGTAATAATAAATAAGGTGTCACAGCACCACTGCTATTGAGGACAAAATGTTCACAAGTAAAAGGTCACTTCACTCCAACCACCAGAGCCACCAGTCCTGGTAGCAACACTCCACAAATTGTGCTCACTGTCACTGCTTCTTGACTTGCCTTTGTCGGCTTATCAGTACCTACACAGTATATCATAGGAGACATACAACACACACAGTAACTGTTGAACAATGTGGCCAGCAGTATTTGAGGTGAGTGAAATGAGCCCTTCCCATATCTAACTTTCCCAATTAGTTCCCGCCATATTTTAAAGCATTATGGCATGCATGAGCTATGTAGGTTACAGAAATGACAGCATTATGTGTTTGCACATGACATGTTAGCAATTGTGTAATAAAAGCATGAGATACATGTATATTAGCTTTGTCTCTACTCTAACACAAATTGTGACCTTGCGGAGTATATATCTGATGTACTCAAAGGTCATAATTCACAATAACATGTACATGGAAGGAACATCTGGCTCAACCTGGGATGTATGTACCATACCATCTGATGGTGGGTTTTTAATAGTGAGTCTGAAGGTAGCAGACACTCCATTAGCAGTACATATGTACACACCACTATCTCCCTCGTCTGCTGCCACAATCTCCAAGATACCTGTGGAGAGTACGAGAGAGGTTGAGAAAGAATATTGTGTGAAACAAAGAGGTTATATAGATGAGGAACATGACAACCCTTCATTAGATGCAAGTTGTACTCCCCTCCCTCCCTCCCTCCCTCACACACACACACACACACATACACACACACACACACACACACACACACACACACACACACACACACACACACACACACACACACACACACACACACACACACACACACACACACACACACACACACACACACACACACACACACACACACACACACACACACACACACACACACACACACACACACACACACACACACACACACACACACACACACACACACACACACACACACACACACACACACACACACACACACACACACACACACACACACACACACACACACACACACACACACACACACACACCATTGTTAACTTGTGCTCCATCAGGTAGAGGGCTGCCTCCCTCCCTACTCCAGGTATAGGTAATATCAGTGGTCTCTTTTGACTCCTGAGTACAAGTGAGACGGAGTGTAGTCCCTGACTCCACTGTCATATTCTGGAGTGGACCTTCTACCTCCACCTTACCTGGGAGAGGGAGGAAGGGAGGGGGGAGGAGGTAGGGAGGGAGAGAGAGGGGAGGGGGAGGGAGGGACGAAGGGAGGAGGGGAGGGAGGTACACACATATCAATATGCAGTACACTGTCATGTGTCCTCTCTCACTGACTCTAAAGACACTCACCAAATGTACTGAACATGGCAGGAGTACTGAAATCAGATGGTCCATTGAAGTTCACAGACAGTACTCTGACATCATAGCTTGTCAGAGGCTCCAGATTTGACAGAGTTTGTGTTGTTACAGTCGCATTAAGGCTGAACATCATCACATTGTCATCTTCCCAATCTTCAACACGTCTCTTTACTTCAAGTCTGTACATAGTTGGAAAACCACCTAGTAGAGAGGGGGGTGGGGGAGAGGGATGGGTAGAGGGAGGGGAATGAAGGAGATAAATAGGGGAGGGAGGGATGGAGGGAAGGAGGGAGACAGAGGTTTCACAAACAACAATTCCTGTGATATAATCCTCCACTATCTACACAAAAAAGAGTAGACCACATCATTACCAGGGTTGGTCCAGGAGACAGTGGCAGAGGTGTTAGTGATACCAGAGACAGTAGGTGTGGCTGGGACCTGTGGTGGTCCAACAGGAAGGGTAGTCACCTCCACCATGGCTGGAGCACTCTCACGCTCCCTGTCATCATCCATGTCATCAATGTTGAATGCTGTTATGGACAACCTGAGACACAACAGACACTTCATTACATTGGAACCTCTCTAGTCGGGGGCTTGGGAAATAGATGGAAGTGTCTTGATTTCAGGGACAGTAAAAGGTGTCCTGTCTATTGCGGTGTCCACACCTGATATTTTAATGTTAGTGTGTGTGTGTGTGTGTGTGTGTGTGTGTGTGTGTGTGTGTGTGTGTGTGTGTGTGTGTGTGTGTGTGTGTGTGTGTGTCTCACTGGTATGTGGTGTTCTGCTCAAGGCCCTCAAAACGGAAACTGAAAGTATCTTTATCTAGAGGTCCTCCCATCACAGGAGATATCCCACCAGTGATGGAGATATGGTATCCATTTAGAGGACGACCTGTGGACAGGAGTGAGTGGGAGGGTGTGAGGATGAGGGTGTGACGATGAGGGTGTGTAGGAAGAAGTGAGGGGTGAAGGGATGGGGAAGGAGGTGGTACAGCCCTTACCTCCATTTATCTGAGGCTCTGTCCAGGAGGCAATGATGGTGAAAGGGTTAGGACTGTTACCAGTGAAGTCACCTGGCATACTGGGAGCTGTGTGGAATGGAACAGAGACACAGTGTAGCCCACCAAGTACAATCCTTCCCTACTAACTTACAGTCAATATTTGTTGCCTGTACCACTTGACCAGAGACTCCAGGTCCAGCAGTATTAATAGCCACAACAGTAATGGTGTACACAGCTCCCATCTTCAGATCAGTCAATAAGAGTGTAGTGGTGGTAGAGTTCAGAGTCCTATCTCCTGTGTCTCCATCAGTTGTGAAGGTTAGTTGATAGTTATCAACTGGAGCAGTGGTGTCCATGTTGAATGATGGCTCCTGTGGTGTGTGTGTATATACATGTGTGTAATGGAATCCAATCAACAGTTTATATTTTGCTGTTGTGAATGTGTGTAACGGGATGTACATGTACTTTTGAACTAATATCACGCTATACTTCACCTGCCATGACACTGAGATTTCTGTTGAACTGATGTTTATAGCAGAGAGTTCCTCAACTGCTGGAAGACCTGTAGCAAGAGATTGGGGTGTGTGGTTCACCTATCATCAAGCAATAGATGCATTGTGGGCAAAGCACACATAGGTGTACTGTGTAAAAAGGATATTCGGTATTTGTCAACATGGAATTGTCTAGCAGCACAACAATACTAGAGACAGCTAGTGAGTCTGGGGATGAAGGAAGAGATCGAGAGAGGGAAGGGGGAAGGCTTATGACTTACGCAGGGAGTCTGTCATTCCCGTGGTCTCAGCAGGCTGTCCCTCCAGACCCACTGCATTCCTGACAAACAGCCTCACAGTATAGTTGGTGAATGGTAGTAGCCCAGTAAGTGTGAAGGTAGTAGTGTCTTCATCTCCATTGAAAGTATATGGGAAGGTGTTTCCTCTCTCAGTGACCTGTACTCTAAATGAGGATATACCATTTAAGGTAGGATTAGTCCATGAGATGGACAGAGTTGTGGTAGTCTGTCCTGTTACTTGAAGATTAGTGGGAGGGGGTACTGAAGAGGGAGAGAGGAGAAAAATGACAGTTACCTTTTCTGTGCAATGGATTCATGTTGCAAAGCAGTCTTCATATAACAATGTGTAACTACAGTTACTATTGGTAAACAGTTGGGGAGTAACTCCCAATCAGGTTACCACATATAGACACTTCAGGAACTACAGGCACCTCAGACACCACAGACAGGTACCATAGACACACTACCCTGAAGCACTTTAGACACTACAGGCACTGCAGGTATCTCAAGCACTACAGGTATACCTCAGACCACAGACAGGTACCACAGACACACTACAAGCACTTCAGACACTACAGACACTGCAGGTATCTCAAGCACTATAAGTATACCTCAGACCACAGACAGGTACCACAGACACACTATAAGCACTTCAGACACTACAGACACTGCAGGTATCTCAAGCACTATAAGTATACCTCAGACCACAGACAGGTACCACAGACACACTACAAGCACTTCAGACACTACAGACACTGCAGGTATCTCAAGCACTATAAGTATACCTCAGACACTACACACACCATACACCCTCAGACATACAGCCATACTAGACACCTCAGGCACTACAAGCATCTCCATACTACATACACTATAGACACCTCAGGCACTACAGACACCATAGACAGCTCAGGCACTACAGACACCATAGACACCTTAGACACCTCAGGCACCTCCAGCACTTCTGGCACTACAGACACCATAGACACCTCAGGCACCTCAGGCACTACAACCTCAGGTACTACTTCATGATCAGACACCACAGGCAGTTAACCACAAACACTACCAGCACTCCAGACACTACATCTCAAGCACTACAGGTACCTCAGACACTACACACACCATAGACACTCAGACAACAGGGACCCCAGACACTGCAGGCACTCTAAGCACCACTAACATAATTACACCTCATTGACCCATTAAACATGCTGAATCAGCTTATTTATGAAAACCAAAGAAGATTTTCAATTTTCCGCATGTCAGCACCATCCCTACATATAGAGTCTACCAACTACTATGGCACATCAATACTAAAGTTACTCTGAGGATGAAGGAAGAGGGGGAGGGGAGGAGGAGGGGAGGGCTCATAGCTTACACAGGGAGTCTGTCATTCCCATGGTCTCAGCAGGCTGTCCCTCCAGACCCACTGCATTCCTGACAAACAGCCTCACAGTATAGTTGGTGAATGGTAGTAGCCCAGTAAGTGTGAAGGTAGTAGTGTCTTCATCTCCATTGAAAGTATATGGGAAGGTGCTTCCTCTCTCAGTGACTTGTACTCTAAATGAGGCAATATCACTAAATCCATTGAAGGTAGGGTTAGTCCATGAGATGGACAGAGTTGTGGTAGTCTGTCCTGTTACTTCAAGATTAGTGGGAGGACCAGGAGGTACTGGGGAGAGGGAGAGGGGGGAAGGAGAGTTACCTTCTCCATGCAATGGCAAATCAACTGCAAGGCCATAGGATGTGGCACAGCCAGCATGGCCATGGCCATGCCGGTTTTTGCCTCCTCTGCTCATGCTCAGTTAGTAGTTTTGTAAGTTGTGTAGTTTAGAAGTTTTGTAATGGGCGTATATCTATCTATTGTATATTGTATGTTTTGTTGCAGCAAAATGGGGATGGCTAAGCAAAAGTGGACATGGTCAGCAATAATTTTCACTCGTGTGCTAACACATGCGCACTACCTACTCCCAGTAGCCGTACTGGTTTAATTTTCACTCCTACAGGCCTGAACTGTGCAATGCATTTCTCATACCACATAACCTTATGATGTCCAGTCATAGTGATGTATGAAAGAGATTGAGCTAGAGGCCTTTATTTAATACATCACTACAAACAAAGTGTAATTTACTATTGGTATATGTTACCCTAGCAACAAAATGTTTTGGAGTATTATTTATTCACTATTGTCTATTTGACTTCACCTGCACCCTCGAATTTTGGCAATAACTCTATTATATTTTACCCAATTTCAAAATAAAGAGTACCATTGGATTCTTCACATTTTGCTAATGATAGGTCTCACTAAATCTGAATCTCTACCACTCCAAAGATAGCTGTATGTCCCATAAGGAAAGTATAAAGATGCCATATATTGACCGGAAGGAATGTAGTCTCCTCCTCTGTTCCCTAGCTGTTGCTAGGGAAACATATACCAAGTAGGTTTGATCATGGCTGGTACGATTTACTTATGTTTTGCGCATAACAACCATGATCAAACCTACACATAGAGTGATATAGGAATGATAGTGTGAAACCATCTTATGTAAGTGATATATAGAGAGAGGTAGACCTCTAACACACAACATAGGCTCACTTTGCTCCCTCCAATTACTTACATTGAACTCTGACAGTTGTAGTGGCAGCATTAGACCCCACCTCATTACTGGCCTCACATTCATACAGTCCACCTCCATCCTCTGATATATCCATCCTGGTCAAGGAGGTGGAAGTAGCACTATTCTCTATTGAGATGAGTGGGTCAGAGGTGAGGAGTACATTGCCATTGTGTCTCCATGTGACTGTGTCTGGTGGGGGAATTCCCTCCAAGGAGCAGGCGATCTGGAGCTCACTGCCAAGGGGAACAAGGACTAAATCCTCACTGTCTGCAGTAACATCAGGAGCAACTGGAGGGAGAGAGGAGGAAGGGATGGAAAGAGAAAGAGTGGGAAGGAAGAGAGAGAACATGTGTTTGGTAAGATGCATATACATATAGCTACACAAACACTCACATACAAACACAAACTCACATTGTACAATGACATTTGCAGTACTGTTCATTGTTTCCCCATTATTAGATGTGGCTATACATGTGTATACTCCTGCTGCATCACGTTGGATGTCCTCTATATCAAGGTCTCTGCCATTAGAGACCATCACTCCCTGAGGGTTGAGCCACTGTACACTGGGAAGTGGTGCTGAGTTAGATGTATCACAATCCAAGTCCAGATCACCTCCTTCATTGACAGTAGTCTCTCCAGTGATAATGGGAGGCCGGAAAACTGCAGAGGAACAAGTGCTAATATCAACACTGCTAAATAATGTCAAGTGTAGGACTTACTAATGAAGATAACCAGTGCCTGAGTAGAACCTGATGAACTGAAACATCGCAGAGTAGGGTTGACATTAGGGACAAACACATTCTCTGTATCAAACAGTACCAGTACACCATCCACTGTCCTCCCCTTGGATGGATCAATGTTAGAGCCTTGTAGCTGGAACTGAGCATCAGTATCTAGTTCTCCATTTATTATACACTCTACACACACTGTCCCAGGTGGTATTACAATTGTACTAGCTCCCGTTGAAAGTGACACGTTAGCTGTACAGTCCTCTGGTCCAAGGTCCTGGGAGTGAACTAGAAAACAAACACCAGAGGACATGTGTATATTCTGGGAGTTGAACCATCCCTCCAGACGCTGCAAGAGGCGCAGTAATGTAACTCACCGCCGCCCCACCAAATTAGAGACCATCCCAGAACAAGCAGACACGATCTCCACCACATGATGATAAACTATAGTCTCTACTGAACGATATGGTTATCTGCTGTAGATTCGTGTAAAAGAATAATTAGCAATGACTACGTATTTGCGTGGGAATGCAATAACGCATTTTATAGCGGGGCATAATAGTTACCAATATGAAGTAATATCCGGAACGCGTGCTATATTCGTACATACGCAGACACAATCTCAATCACATGTTATATGTGTTTACCAAACAATATGGTACTGTAGAAGAATGTTAGTAATGACCACGTCATTTGCGTGGGAATGCAGTAATCATAGAGTCGGTAGACGCTGTGTTGTCTTTTTTGGCTACGTTGCTCCGTTTCTTTGAACGACTAACTGTTGCAGGCAACTGGACCCGCTGTTGTATTCAGTAGGCAATATTCGTACAAGACCGGATGTAGGAGTCACTGACAATTGCTAGATATCCTGCTTATAGGTATGCAAGGGAGATAGAACTCTGCACGAAAGTCAGTAGGTTTATATGTGTTGCTACACATAGTAAAAACCAGTGAAACAAGTGTAAAAATATTTTCACTAAAATGTTGAATGATGTAGGGATTGAAGTGCCAAAAAGTATAGAAACAAGGTCAAAGTGCAGCATGCATGCAGACAAAGGGAGGGGATGATGGCATGCAACAATCATAACATGCGTAACCCCATATCCCTACATCTGTAAATACTAAAAGGGGTTACGCATGTTATGATTGTTGCATGCTATCATCCCCTCCCTTTGTCTGCATGCATGCTGCACTTTGACCTTGTTTCTATACTTTTTGGCACTTCAATCCCTACATCCTTCAACATTTTAGTGAAAATGTTTTTACACTTTGTAATATAGCGAGGAGTAATTGATAGTGTAAAGTTTATGCAGTATGCACAGGAATACACATAGCAGTAAGCTAATACTTGGTGTAGCCCTAGTTACTTAGCTATAGATTACATAGAAGTACATGATATTACGCTAGTGATAACAACCACTTAAAATCAGGTTTGAAAGTAGATATAGAGTCTGCTGAGCAGAGAGGAAGTGGCATATTGTTCCATAGGGAGCATGTATGGGGCACGAAGGAATGTTGAAATGAGTTTGTTTGAGCAAAGGGCTGACAGAATAGCATCTGTTGTGCAAGTCTTAATGGTGCATTGCCGCCGGAAGAGGTTGACACATGGGGAGGCTCATTAATATTCATTAAGTTAGGTGTACTATTTAAGTTTATAATGGATAAAGGGAGTAAAAACATTTCTATTAAAATGTTAAAAGATGTAGGGATGACAGTGCCAAAAAGTAGAGAAACAAGTGTAGTATATATATGCAGTAACACAGGGAATGAGAGACTATATTTATATGCAGCAAGACAGAGGATGAAGGCAGTATATTATATGCACCAAGACAGGGGATGAGGGCATGCAACAATAATAACATGCGTAACCCCTCCCTACATCTCTTTCATTATCCTCCTTGCTGGTATAAGAGCACGAAGAGAGTCAAGAGCTTTACTTGGTAATGGTAGTCGTAACTGTGCGAGGGTTACGCACTTTACAAGTGCATGTTTGGCAACTCTAATCCCATGTACATTAGTTCTGTCTCTTGAACTTGAACATGAGTCATAAAAGACATGAAAAACAATTCCCACACTAATATTATGAATGTTCATATATATCTACATGCAGACTTAACAATAATCCTATTGTTTTTGTTCAGTTTAGCTGAAGGTAATAATATTCAAAGCAATTCACACATTAAAGCGGAATGTAACCCCTTGATTCACTTGGCATCCAACAGGGACCACTCTCAGTCGATGTAGTCCTGATGTCAGTCCTGTTAAAGGACTAGAACCTGAAGTGGGATATATATTACTCCTTGTCATAATATTGTTACACTTACAATAAAACTTACATTTACAATACACTAGCCAATATCAATGAAGTAAAAACTCAAATGTTTCTGTAGCTATGGAGCCACTAACATCAGTGAGAATGGTACAGAGGATCAAGGTGACCTTATTTATAAACACAGAGCAATGAGCATGAAAACAGTATGGCAAGCCAGGCAAATGACATACAGACAAGCTGTGCATACATCAATATCTCTAGTGGCTGTGCTGGTGCCTCATGGACCTATACACCCAAGGTGAAGCCTGAGCAGTTTCAGTTTCAGAATAAGAAATTACAAACCACACAAGCTGACCTGGGCAAGTCTGCCTCCTAAACATGTGTAGTCTTAAGCCACTTACAGTCAGGTAGAATTCTTCCATCCAATTTACAGATGTATCTAGTGATACCAGAGCCCACACCACGGAATGAGAAGGTAGCTGTATTGCCTGTCACTTCAATTGATCCCACCAGCTCCACAGTGCAGAAGTCACTTATCACTACAGAAATGGTCAATGTGTGTATTTCTTTAAATAGGTTTGTATGTGTACATGTTCCTCTCTACATGGCAAATCATGTTCCTTCCTGGAGCCATCCTGGTCCAGGCCATTTCTCCTTTATTTCACAAAGTACGTTTCTTTTTCAATTATACAGGTCATTATATAATGCAATTTTCCAGGGGTGTAAGACATCACCATAACAAAGATTACTAAGACATGAAATTGGCACCATTTACGGAAGGAGAGAGCATATGAGAGAGAGCGTGATAATGTACATTACATGTATAAGATCATACCATCATCGTCATCCTCAACAACAACTTCAGTGATGCTATTAACAAGAACAACAGAGAGATCAAAGGCTGTCAGTTCCACGGTAAATCTCTCCTCTCCCTCTCGTAACATATCATCCAGGATTTTGACTTGTACCACCATGGCCACAGGATGGTCAGGTCGGAAGTGAAGAGTTGTCAGTACACGACCATAATCTGCAGCAGCTATACAAAAAGGAATCATTACACTTAGCAATATATCAAAACCTTATGGCAAGCAGGGTGAGCCCATTTAGTCTTGAGGGTGTCTGCAATGCTCAATATTCAATTTAGACTACTTCTAGTGCTCCAGTGAGCATGCACTAAAGGAAGACTTTCCAAACTTCTGCTGAGCAACGTGGTAGGCCTATAGATACTCTTAAAGAACTAATATTTTTTCCACAGCTCTTCGTCCTTGCATTCATAGCTATTAGCTGTTACATAAGTGTCTGGATTCCACGGTTTGCCATTTATGGAAATATTGTACACAGCACACACATACGTAGCGTGGCACATGTTGTGACGAAACACCATACATCACATCAAACATCACAGGGTATGTATTTCAATAGCCCCTCATATATGATGTACAGCAGTCATGAATGTTGTGGGTTCCTGAGACAGATTTCATTGAAGTTGAGTTGCCTAGCCTTTCTAAGCATCTCTATGATGGAGTTATCACGCACAGAAGGAGCAATTAAGACGGCATAGTTAGTGCCAATAATTGAGACAAAGTGTAGGTAACTGCTACTATCTACATACCAATGGCTGATTCATCTCTGCTGGTCACTCTCACACCAAGTGGCAGACCAATGCTAGGAGTAGTGGCATCATTATCATCAAATATCCTCACTGGAATCTCCAACACACCAGCAGATTCAGTCACTGAGTATGACGTTTCTTCGAAGCCAATATTTAAGTCTATACAAGTGGTAAATTATATATCTTGAACTACAGTGGTCCTACCTTAATACAATGATACTTACAGTCATTATCAATGATGAAAATGGTTACACTTGTGTCCAACATGTGAACAGTAACAGTGAAAGCCTCAGTTCCCTCCACCAGATTATCACTGAGTGCACTGACATTCGCTGTCACACACTTCGAATCTCCAACTGAGTAGCTTCCATCGAAAACCACCATGTTATGGTAGTTGTTGTTGTTGAATACGTAATCTAATTTGTCTATATATAAACAGGTTTGATAAAGACAGTATTACACAATTATTCTTGCCTTTAACTAACCAGTTGCACTTCCAGGGATGAGATCGATATAATACTCTCTGAAAATGTGGCTCTGAACTACTTCTGTGACTGTTAAACAGAACTCAATTTCATCCACTGCTCCTTCCTCAACTGATCTCACAAGTGGACTAGTGAATGCAACTGAAAGGGATGGCATTAATTATAATACTCAAGAGGGTGCCATTGATCATGCACCCACAATCATGGGCAGAGCCACACATACATGTACGTAAGTTCCTCCCTCACCTAAAGAACATAATTTACCGGAAAGTGTTGACAATTATGCTGTTTATAATAATTACAGTTTGAGTAATGAGCTGCCATCAACCAACAATTATACCTACTATATATGTAAAGTGACAATGGAATGCTCTTACTTGTAGTACAGTTCTGCTCATCAAATCCTCCAGGACAGTCATCATATAAGTCACAGAGGTAGCTGTTTGGCATACAATATCCATACTCACTATCAGGACAAAGAAACTCATCCTCACCACATAGGTCTACACAGAAGGGATAGAGATTATCAATTATTACTTCATATCAGTTTTAGTAGACTCTTCATGTAGAAATACCAATGACATGGCCAATAGCCTGACTGAGTACGTGACAATATTTTCAAGACAAACGCTCCAGAGGTGAGATGTGACTTAATGGACACACACACAGACCCAACTACCGTAACCCTCCTGCACATGCATGCCGAGGGTTAATCAGATGCCTTACAATACCCTGGCTGTTTCATGAGTGTATGCTACCCAATTTAGCTACATTGACTGTGTACATCTATTACTTACCTGATCCAGTCCCACTCTGATCAGTACCTGATCCTGATGCTGAGCCACTTTGATCAATGCCTGATCCTGATAGAGCTCCACTCTGATCAAAACCTAAAATATGTAGGCATATAGATGTTAATTCCAAATATTAGTTGGCAGAGCCATCCCTGCAGCTATCACTAGTAGTACATTACACCTCTTGGCCATGGTTTTTATATAGCATAATTGGCTTTTCCTAATCTTACTAGGATTAGGACAAGATAGGATATTCCATCAATATCATCACAACGGAGTCAAGTCAGATGAACATTTCCTTTCAAATCATTAGCAAGACAACTATATGATCCTTTCAGTTCAAAAGTCACTGAACAAAGTTCAAGAATAGAGTGTGCATAGTGTACCCCACTCTCTGTAACTATATCATTGTAAACATTTGAGGGATTGAGAATCCTTAAAAATTTACTTCCCATTTCCAAGGCAACATTCGGGGGAAACTGTTGTCTGATAAAGAGCAATGGTATCTGACCACCTAATCACTATGTTTGGTGGTTCTGAAGAGAGACGTGTTATCCATAACAGCTCACAACACATGCATGCAGTCCCACCCTGGTCAGTACCTGATCCTGATGCTGAGCCACTTTGATAAAAATCTACACATGATCCACTCCCACTTTGATCAAAATCTGATCCTGATGCAGAGCCACTTTGATCAATATCTGATTCTGAATCTGAGCCATTAGATCAGCAAGAGAAAGGAAGCAAGAGAAGAGGGAGAGAGAAGGAATGCGGGAGGATAATTGAAAACACAGTTAGATACCACAAGATGGTGGCTACACAGTAGAAGGATTTCGTGCCCCTCATTTAGTAACATACCCAGGGATTGCACATTATGTCAAAAAGAGACTGAATCATTTCCACCAGTGTTCAGCACTACATATCAGCGGGACTATGTAAGATGGTGCTGACACCCAAATGTAATGGTTCAGAACTCTCGAACGCGGCAGTTATAAACCCTTTTAGCGTATTTTACCACCTTTGAGAGTCTTATCATGTAACACTCGTAGGCCATGTTATGTGTTTAAAATGACATATGTAAAATTGCTAAACCTTTCTTCTAATTCTTCAAACGGCCTATCACAAAATTGGTACAAGTATTTACCTTGATTTTTGTACCAAACGGCTTCTTATTCCTGTGCACAGTCCCTTTCACCAACGGAATCTTTGTGGGACGAGTAAAGCGACACGATATACTAGCACTTCTGTGTAGTTGAACGCATTATTACTCACGTGCATTTCACATGACCACAAGCAGCAGGGCTTGTATTTGCAAGCGAGTATACAATGAAAAACTAGTAAAACAAGAGTAAAAAATTAGTAGAAAAAGAAGTGCAGTATATATGCAGCAAAACAAGGGATGAGGGTAGCATATATGCAGCAAGACGGGGAACTAGAGCATGCAAAATAGTAACATGCGTAACTCTCTTTTAATTCAGGTTACACATGTTAATTGTTGCATGTCCTCATCCCCTGTCTTGCTGCATATATACTGCACTTGTTTTTCTACTTCCATCCCTACATCCTACAACATTTTAATGGAACTCTTGTAAAATGCACTTCAGTGGGTGTAAAACACATTCTATAATTCACCCTTTTTGTTATATTACCTGTGATTAAATAAGTAACTGTAGAATATGGATTTTCAGGAGCATTGAGACATGATATCGAAATTACATTTCCCATTTTACTCAGTCTATGGTTTGAAAACATTTCAGTACTTGCACCATATCCAACAGTGGCTCTACCATTCCAGTCTAAGTCACCACATTTATAGATAAACAGAGCAAATGAGTTACTTCCATCTGTTGCTAAAACTGCCTGGAAGGTATTAGTCTGTAAAGAATATAGCAAAATTATAGTGTTAGTGTACCTCTTCAAATTTCTGGGGCTCTCATTCTCAAAGACAGGTATGTATATATCAGTAGTGTTCACCTGAAAACTTGTACGACCAAATTGAGGCACTCTATTCCACTCCACTATCAGCATCCATTCAGCAGTAAAAATAAAATTCTCTTCACTAATAAATTGACTGATAATCTCAGTCTCTCTGCTTCCATTGGAATATACCTGGTAACGAATACTGCCTCTTCGACTTATGTCAACATCTGACCAGAATGGAGCAACTAGATACCGGAATTCAATTGGGAAAAGCTCTGGGATGAATCGAGTGAAGGGATTACCAAAAGATATAAGGCCATTTGTATTGATCTGACAAAATAGGAAAAAAACATATGTTGAATGCATCAGTTATATATATGGAAATATGTGTACTGCCAAAAAAACTAGCTAAAAAGGAAGAGAAAGAAAACCCAGAAAAATTACCCAACAAACCAAACAACACGTACAACATATATTCACAGGAGAAGGACACTGGATGCAAAATCAATGCAAAATAAATGCTAATTATACTTACATAAATAACACGAAATCTCTGAGAAGCAAAAGGAAATCCTCCTGGTACACATATCGGATTTGAAAAGCCATCATCTATTCGTGGCAGTAGCATTGGTGAGGTAAATAGAAAATACTCCAAACTATTCTGAATTCCTGGAAGAATGAATTCAAAGACAGTATAGTCAGTTGGATTTTGAAGTGTAATATAGGGATTGCATAAAAGGAACAGAAAAGGTTTGGACACAGACATGTGCCACGATACATCAACATGCCATTGTTGGCACATTGATGCATATATCATGTCTGTGCAGAACCCTTGGCGTCGCCATGTGGTATATACTATTAATACGCATGTGCACTTTCTGCAGGAAAATGGTATGTATGGCTTTCAATGAAGGGAGTACTGGATCTCTGCAACATAGCTGTTTCAGAGAAAAACCCACAAATATTTTGACCCTGTCACGCCTAATAACATGCATTTGGTGGTTCACATGTTATCAATTACAGCTCCCAACACAGAGTCCCACTCTGGTCAGTACCTGATCCTGATGCAGAGCCACTTTGTTCAATATTTGATCCTGCCATTTAGATCAGCAAGAGAAAGGAAGCAAGAGAAGAGGGAGAGAGAGGGAATGTGGGAGGGTAATTGAAAACACAGTTAGATACCACAAGTAAGATGGTGGCTACACAGTAGAAGGATTTTGTGTCCCCCATTTAATAACGTACCCAGGAATTGCACATTAAGTTAAAAAGAGACTGAATCATTTCCACCAGTGTTCAGCAGACTATCTATGTAGGATGGCGCTGACACCCTCATTAAGCCCAAATGTAATGGTTCTGAACTCTCAAACGCGGCAGTTATAAACCCTTTTAGCAGTGTATTTTACCACCTTGAGAGTCTTATCATGTAACACTCGTAGGCCATGTTATGTGTCTAAAATGACATACGTGAAATTGCTAAACCTTTCTTCTAATTCTTCAAACAGCCTAGCACAAAATTGGTACAAGTATTTACCTTGATTTTTGTACCAAACGGCTTCTTATTCCTGTGCACAGTCCCTTTCACCAACGAAATCTTTGTAGGACGAGTAAAGCGACACGATATACTAGCACTTCTGTGTGGTTGAAAGCGTTACTACTCACATGCATTTCACATGACCACGAGCAGCAGGGCTTGTATTTGCAAGCAAGTATACAATGAAAAACTAGTAAAACAAGAGTAAAAAATTAGTAGAAAAACAAGTGCAGTATATATGCAGCAAAACAAGGGATGAGGGCAGTATATATGCAGCAAGACGGGGAACTAGAGCATGCAAAATAGTAACATGCGTAACTCTCTTTTAATTCCAGGTTACACATGTTAATTGTTGCATGCCCTCATCCCCTGTCTTGCTGCATATATACTGCACTTGTCTTTCTACTTTTTAGCACTGCCATCTCTACATCCTTCAATATTTAATGGAAATCTTGTAAAATGCACTTCAGTGGGTATAAAACACATTCTATTTTTCACCCTTTTTGTTACAACACACATGCATGCAGTCCCACTCTGGTCAGTACCTGATCCTGATGCTGAGCCACTTTGATAAAAATCTACACATGATCCACTCCCACTTTGATCAAAATCTGATCCTGATGCAGAGCCACTTTGATCAATATCTGATTCTGAATCTGAGCCATTAGATCAGCAAGAGAAAGGAAGCAAGAGAAGAGGGAGAGAGAAGGAATGCGGGAGGATAATTGAAAACACAGTTAGATACCACAAGATGGTGGCTACACAGTAGAAGGATTTCGTGCCCCTCATTTAGTAACATACCCAGGGATTGCACATTATGTCAAAAAGAGACTGAATCATTTCCACCAGTGTTCAGCACTACATATCAGCGGGACTATGTAAGATGGTGCTGACACCCAAATGTAATGGTTCAGAACTCTCGAACGCGGCAGTTATAAACCCTTTTAGCGTATTTTACCACCTTTGAGAGTCTTATCATGTAACACTCGTAGGCCATGTTATGTGTTTAAAATGACATATGTAAAATTGCTAAACCTTTCTTCTAATTCTTCAAACGGCCTAGCACAAAATTGATACAAGTATTTACCTTGATTTTTGTACCAAACGGCTTCTTATTCCTGTGCACAGTCCCTTTCACCAACGAAATCTTTGTAGGACGAGTAAAGCGACACGATATACTAGCACTTCTGTGTAGTTGAACGCATTATTACTCACGTGCATTTCACATGACCACGAGCAGCAGGGCTTGTATTTGCAAGCGAGTATACAATGAAAAACCAGTAAAACAAGAGTAAAAAATTAGTAGAAAAACAAGTGCAGTATATATGCAGCAAGACAAGGGATGAGGGCAGCATATATGCAGCATAACGGGGAACTAGAGCATGCAAAATAGTAACATGCGTAACTCTCTTTTAATTCCAGGTTACACATGTTAATTGTTGCATGCCCTCATCCCCTGTCTTGCTGCATATATACTGCACTTGTCTTTCTACTTTTTGGCACTGCCATCCCTACATCCTTCAACATTTTAATGGAACTCTTGTAAAATGCACTTCAGTGGGTGTAAAACACATTCTATAATTCACCCTTTTTGTTATATTACCTGTGATTAAATAAGTAACTGTAGAATATGGATTTTCAGGAGCATTGAGACATGATATCGAAATTACATTTCCCATTCTACTCAGTCTATGGTTTGAAAACATTTCAGTACTTGCACCATATCCAACAGTGGCTCTACGTCTACCATTCCATTCCAAGTCACCACATTTATAGATAAACAGAGCAAATGAGTTACTTCCATCTGTTGCTAAAACTGCCTGGAAGGTATTAGTCTGTAAAGAATATAGAAAAATTATAGTGTTAGTGTACCTCTTCAAATTTCTGAGGCTCTCATTCTCAAAGACAGGTATCAGAGAGTCGGTAGACTCTCTATGTAGGGATGGCGCCGACACGCCCATTAAGAAATGTAACGGCTCAGAACTCTCCAACGCGGAAGCTATAAGCCCTTATAGAAACATAACATGGCCTACGAGTGTTTCTATACACGATAAGACCCTCAAAGGTGGTAAAATACATCGCTACAATGATATGTGTGATTTTGCTAAAACCCGATTTCTTCAACATCTTCTTCTTCTTCAGTAAACATGCATAACTCAAAATCGGCTTAAGTATTTGTCTTCATTTTTGCACAAATCGGTTTCTTTTTGGCCGGCGCAGTGCACGTGCCTTTCACCAAAAAATGGTTATATAAAGTACAGCTCAGAGCCACGGCCCCAGACTTCCTCTCTGTTGTACGCCATTTTTATTTTGTGCGCGTATCCGAGCTCGCAGCATAGTCGTACCCAGGCTCTGGAAGAGAGAGCGAGCTTGGGTAGCTACGAGGCTACAGCATACGTGTGCAGCAAATTAGTGTAACTTCGGTTTGCGTTACAGGTGTTGATCGACTCTGTTCTCAGAATCTGCTGGTTTTTTCTCAGTATCCCCGCTCTCCATCGCGCGTACTGGCTTTGGAAGTGTGTGGGGGGCCGACACGCCCATAAAGCCTTAATTGAACAGCGCAGAACTCCTGAACGGTGCTGTTATAAGGCTTTATAGACACATAATATGGCATACGACTGTTTCTAAACAACAAAAAAAACAGTGAAACAAGGGAGTAAAAACATTTCCATTAAAATGTTAAAGGATGTAGGGATGATAGTGCCAAAAAGTAGAGAAACAAGTGTAGTGTATATATATGCAGCAACACAGGGAATGAGAGACTATATTTATATGCAGCAAGACAGAGGATGAAGGCAGTATATATTATATGCACCAAGACAGGGGATGAGGGCATGCAACAATAATAACATGCGTATTATGGGGTTACGCATGTTATTATTGTTGCATGCCCTCATCCCCTGTCTTGGTGCATATAATATATACTGCCTTCATCCTCTGTCTTGCTGCATATAAATATAGTCTCTCATTCCCTGTGTTGCTGCATATATATATACACTACACTTGTTTCTCTACTTTTTGGCACTATCATCCCTACATCCTCTAACATTTTAATGGAAATGTTTTTACTCCCTTTGTATATATCAGTAGTGTTCACCTGATAACTTGGACCACCAAATTGAGGCACTCTATTCCACTCCACTATCAGCATCCATTCAGCAGTAAAAATAAAATTCTCTTCACTAATAAATTGACTGATAATCTCAGTCTCTCTGCTTCCATTGGAATATACCTGGTAACGAATACTGCCTGTTCGACTTATGTCACCACCTGACCAGAATGGAGCAACTAGATACCGGAATTCAATTGGGAAAAGCTCTGGGATGAATCGAGTGAAGGGATTACCAAAAGATATAAGGCCATTTGTATTGATCTGACAAAATAGGAAAAAAAAACATATGTTGAATGCATCAGTTATATACATGGAAATATGTGTATAGCCAAAAAACTAGCTAAAAAAGAAGAGAAAGAAAACCCAGAAAAATTACCCAACAAACCAAACAACACGTACAACATATATTCACAGGAGGACACTGGATGCCCATCGTTGATAGCTAACTAGGGTGGTAGTTTGGTGGCTATCCAACATGTACAAGTGTATTCACACGTAGATAGTATAATACACTTTAATTAATTGTTACAGTGATCCACAGCCTGTCAGGTTTACAGAGCAAAATCAATGCAAAATAAATGCTAATTATACTTACATAAATAACACGAAATCTCTGAGAAGCAAAAGGAAATCCTCCTGGTACACATATCGGAATTGAAAAGCCATCATTTATTCGTGGCAGTAGCATTGGTGAGGTAAATAGAAAATACTCCAAACTACTCTGAATTCCTGGAAGAATGAATTCAAAGACAGTATAGTCAGTTGGATTTTGAAGTGTAATATAGGGATTGCATAAAAGGAACAGAAAAGATTTGGACACAGACATGTGCCACGATACATCAACATGCCATTGTTGGCACATTGATGCATATAGATCACGTCTGTGCAGAACCCTCGGCACCACCACGTGGTATATACTATTAATGAGCATGTGCGCTTTCTGCAGGAAAATGGCCAACTTTATGTATGGCTTTCAATGGAGGGAGTACTGGATCTCTACAACATAGCTGTTTCAGAGAAAAACCCACAAATATTTTGACCCTGTCGCACCTAATAACATGCATTTGGTGGTTCACATGTTATCAATTACAGCTCACAACACACAGTCCCACTCTGGTCAGTACCTGATCCTGATGCAGAGCCACTTTGTTCAATATCTGATTCTGCCATTTAGATCAGCAAGAGAAAGGAAGCAAGAGAAGAGGGAGAGAGAGGGAATGTGGGAGGGTAATTGAAGACACAGTTAGATACCACAAGTAAGATGTTGGCTACACAGTAGAAGGATTTTGTGCCTCCCATTTAGTAACATACCCAGGGATTGCACATTAAGTCAAAAAGAGACTGAATCACTTCCACCAGTGTTCAGCACTACATATCAGCGAGACTATCTATGTAGGATGGCACTGACACCCTCATTAAGGCCAAATGTAACGGTTCAGAACTCTCGAATGCAGCAGTTATAAAACCTTTCAGCAGTGTATTTTACCACCTTGAGAGTCTTACCATGTAACACTCGTAGGTCATGTTATGTGTCTAAAATGACATATGTGAAATTGCTAAACCTTTCTTCTAATTCTTCAAACAGCCTAGCACAAAATTGATACAAGTATTTACCTTGATTTTTGTACCAAACGGCTTCTTATTCCTGTGCACAGTCCCTTTCACCAACGGAATCTTTGTAGGACGAGTAAAGCGACGATATACTAGCACTTCCGTGTGGTTGAACGTGTTATTACTCACGTGCATTTCACATGACCACGAGCAGCAGGGCTTGTATTTGCAAGCGAGTATACAATGAAAAACCAGTAAAACAAGAGTAAAACATTAGTAGAAAAGTAGAAAAACAAGTGCAGTATATATGCAGCAAGACAAGGGATGAGGGCAGTATATATGCAGCAAGACAGGGGGTTAGAGCATGGAAAATAGTAACATGCATAACTCTCTTTTAATTCCAGGTTACACATGTTAATTGTTGCATGCCCTCATCCCCTGTCTTGCTGCATATATACTGCACTTGTCTTTCTACTTTTTGGCACTGCCATCCCTACATCCTTCAACATTTTAATGGAAATCTTGTAAAATGCACTTCAGTGGGTGTAATATTTTTCACCCTTTTTGTTATATTACCTGTGATTAAATAAGTAACTGAAGAATAAGGATTTTCAGGAGCATTGAGACATGATATCGAAATTACATTTCCCATTTTACTCAGTCTATGGTTTGAAAACATTTCAGTACTTGCACCATATCCAACAGTGGCTCTACCATTCCAGTCTAAGTCACCACATTTATAGATAAACAGAGCAAATGAGTTACTTCCATCTGTTGCTAAAACTGCCTGGAAGGTATTAGTCTGTAAAGAATATGGCAAAATTATAGTGTTATATAGTATACCTCTTCAAATTTCTGGGGCTCTCATTCTCAAAGACAGGTATGTATATGATCAGAGAGTCGGTAGACTCCCTATGTAGGGATGGCCATTAAGCCTTAACAAACGTAACGGCTCAGAACTCTCGAATGCAGCAGTTATAAGCTCTTTTAGAAACATAATATGGCCTACAAGTGTTTCTAGACACGATAACAATCTCAAATGTGGTAAAGTACACTGTTACAATGGCATACGTGAAATTGCCAACCCCCCAATTTGTTCAACATCTTCTTCTTCAGTAAACAAGCCTCTCTCACAAACAGTACAAGTATTTACCTTCATTTTTGCATGACACAGCTTCATATTCCCCTGCGGAGTGCCTGTGCCCAACGGAATATTCGTAGGACAGAGCTAGGACGAGTAGAGCTAGGAATACATGTATTTCCATATACACAAACGCCATTTCCTCATTATTATGCGCGACTGCAAGGAGCAAAAGGGGTGGGGCTCGCACGTGAAATACTACTGCGTATATTTGGCAATGAAAAACAAGTGAAACAAGTGTGAAAAACATTTCATTAAAATGTTAAAGGATGTAGGGATGACAATGCTAAAAGTACAGGAACAAGATGCAGTATATGCAGGCAAAACCAGTGATGATGGCATAAGATATAAGAAGCAGCATGAAGGCAAAGGCAAGAGATGGGCATGCAACAATCATAACATGCATAAACCCTCCCTGAATCTTTTTTATAGGATTACGCATGTTATGATTGTTGCATGCCCATCCCTTGCCTTTGCCTTCATGCTGCTTCTTATATCTTATGCCAACATCACTGGTTTTGCCTGCATATACTGCATCTTGTTCCTGTACTTTTTAACATTGTCATCCCTACATCCTTTAACATTTTAATGAAATGTTTTCACACATTATCAGTAGTGTTCACCTGATAACTTGGACCACCAAATTGAGGCACTCTATTCCACTCCACTATCAGCATCCATTCAGCAGTAAAAATAAAATTCTCTTCACTAATAAATTGACTGATAATCTCAGTCTCTCTGCTTCCATTGGAATATACCTGGTAACGAATACTGCCTGTTCGACTTATGTCAACATCTGACCAGAATGGAGCAACTAGATACCGGAATTCAATTGGGAAAAGCTCTGGGTTGAATCGAGTGAAGGGATTACCAAAAGATATAAGGCCATTTGCATTGATCTGACAAAATAGGAAAAAAAACATATGTTGAATGCATCATTTATATACATGGAGATATGTGTATAGCCAAAAAACTAGCTAAAGAGGAAGAGAAAGAAAAACCAGAAAAATTACCCAACAAACCAAACAACACGTACAACATATATTCACAGGAGAAGGACACTGGATGCCCATCGTTGATAGCTAACTAGGGTGGTAGTTTGGTGGCTATCCAACATGTACAAGTATAGTATTCACACGTAGATAGTATAATACACTTTAATTAATTGTTACATGTCTGAGTGATCCACAGCCTGTCAGGTTTACAGAGCAAAATCAATGCAAAATAAATGCTAATTATACTTACAAAAATAATACGAAATCTCTGAGAAGCAAAAGGAAATCCTCCTGGTACAAATATCGGATTTGAAAAGCCATCATTTGTTCGTGGCAGTAGCATTGGTGAGGTAAATAGAAAATACTCCAAACTACTCTGAATTCCTGGAAGAATGAATTCAAAGACAGTATCATAGAGTCGGTAGACTCTATATGTAGGGATGGCACCGACACGCCCATTAGCCTTAACAAATGAAACGGCTCAGATCTCTCGAACGGGACAGTTATAGGCCTTTTCAGACACATAACATGACCTACGAGTGTTATTATACACAATAAAACTCTTAAAGTAGGTAAAATACACCGCTCCAGTGACTTACAGAAAATTGCTAAACCGCCGATTTCTCCATCTTCTTCTTCTTCTTCTTTATCAAACGGCCTACCTCAAAAATGGCAAACGCGTTCACCTTAGTTTTGGCATAAAACGGCTTATTTCTCTCCCGTGCATGATCCTTGGCCATTAGAATCTTCCTAGGATCCTTCTCGAACGAGAACAGCAAGAATCTACTAGCACTTCCGTGTAGTTGAACGCCATTTCCTTGTTATTACACAAGTGCATACCACATGACAACGAGCAGCAAAATGGGGTGGGGCTCGAATAAACGCAAAGAGCATTGTATTTGCAAGCGAGTATGCAACGAAAAACCAGTGAAACAAGGGAGTAAAAACATTCTATTAAAATGTTTAAGGATGTAGGGATGACAGTGCCAAAAAGTAGAGAAACAAGTGCAGTATATATGCAGCAAGACAGGGGATGAGGGCAATATATATGCAGCAAGACAGGGGATGAGGGCATGCAACAATAATAACATGCGTAACCCCTCCCTACATCTCTTTTATTATGGGGTTACGCATGTTATTATTGTTGCATGCCCTCATCCCCTGTCTTGCTGCATATATATTGCCCTCATCCCCTGTCTTGCTGCATATATACTGCACTTGTTTCTCTACTTTTTGGCACTGTCATCCCTACATCCTTCAACATTTTAATAGAAATGTTTTTACTCCCTTTAGTAAGTTGGATTTTGAAGTGTAATATAGGGATTGCATAAAAAGGAACAGAAAAGATTTGAACGCAGACATGTGCCATGATACATCAACATGCCATTGCACATTGATGCATAGATCACGTCTGTGCAGAACCCTCGGCACCACCACGTGGTATATACTATTAGTGCACATGTGCGCTTTCTGCAGGAAAATGGCCAACTGTATGTATGGCTTTCAATGGAGGGAGTACTGGATCTCTACAACATAGCTGTTTCAGAGAAAAACCCACAAATATTTTGACCCCGTCGTGCCTAATAACATGCATTTGGTGGTTCACATGTTATCAATTACAGCTCACAACACAGAGTCCCACTCTGGTCAGTACCTGATCCTGATGCAGAGCCACTTTGTTCAATATCTGATCCTGCCATTTAGATCAGCAAGAGAAAGGAAGCAAGAGAAGAGGGAGAGAGAGGGAATGTGGGAGGGTAATTGAAAACACAGTTAGATACCACAAGTAAGATGGTGGCTACACAGTAGAAGGATTTTGTGTCCCCCATTTAATAACGTACCCAGGGATTGCACATTAAGTTAAAAAGAGACTGAATCACTTCCACCAGTGTTCAGCATTACATATCAGCGAGACTATCTATTTAGGATGGCACTGACACCCTCATTAAGCCCAAATGTAACGGTTCAGAACTCTCGAATGCAGCAGTTATAAAACCTTTTAGCAGTGTATTTTACCACCTTGAGAGTCTTATCATGTAACACTCGTAGGTCATGTTATGTGTCTAAAATGACATATGTGAAATTGCTAAACCTTTCTTCTAATTCTTCAAACAGCCTAGCACAAAATTGATACAAGTATTTACCTTGATTTTTGTACCAAACGGCTTCTTATTCCTGTGCACAGTCCCTTTCACCAACGGAATCTTTGTAGGACGAGTAAAGCGACGATATACTAGCACTTCCGTGTGGTTGAACGTGTTATTACTCACGTGCATTTCACATGACCACGAGCAGCAGGGCTTGTATTTGCAAGCGAGTATACAATGAAAAACCAGTAAAACAAGAGTAAAACATTAGTAGAAAAGTAGAAAAACAAGTGCAGTATATATGCAGCAAGACAAGGGATGAGGGCAGTATATATGCAGCAAGACAGGGGGTTAGAGCATGGAAAATAGTAACATGCATAACTCTCTTTTAATTCCAGGTTACACATGTTAATTGTTGCATGCCCTCATCCCCTGTCTTGCTGCATATATACTGCACTTGTCTTTCTACTTTTTGGCACTGCCATCCCTACATCCTTCAACATTTTAATGGAAATCTTGTAAAATGCACTTCAGTGGGTGTAATATTTTTCACCCTTTTTGTTATATTACCTGTGATTAAATAAGTAACTGAAGAATAAGGATTTTCAGGAGCATTGAGACATGATATCGAAATTACATTTCCCATTCTACTCAGTCTATGGTTTGAAAACATTTCAGTACTTGCACCATATCCAACAGTGGCTCTACCATTCCATTCCAAGTCACCACATTTATAGATAAACAGAGCAAATGAGTTACTTCCATCTGTTGCTAAAACTGCCTGGAAGGTATTAGTCTGTAAAGAATATGGCAAAATTATAGTGTTAGTGTACCTCTTCAAATTTCTGGGGCTCTCATTCTCAAAGACAGGTATGTATATGATCAGAGAGTCGGTAGACTCCCTATGTAGGGATGGCCATTAAGCCTTAACAAACGTAACGGCTCAGAACTCTCGAATGCGGCAGTTATAAGCTCTTTTAGAAACATAATATGGCCTACGAGTGTTTCTAGACACGATAACAATCTCAAATGTGGTAAAGTACACCGTTACAATGGCATACGTGAAATTGCCAACCCCCCAATTTGTTCAACATCTTCTTCTTCAGTAAACAAGCCTCTCTCACAAACAGTACAAGTATTTACCTTCATTTTTGCATGACACAGCTTCATATTCCCCTGCGGAGTGCCTGTGCCCAACGGAATATTCGTAGGACAGAGCTAGGACGAGTAGAGCTAGGAATACATGTATTTCCATATACACAAACGCCATTTCCTCATTATTATGCGCGACTGCAAGGAGCAAAAGGGGTGGGGCTCGCACGTGAAATACTACTGCGTATATTTGGCAATGAAAAACAAGTGAAACAAGTGTGAAAAACATTTCATTAAAATGTTAAAGGATGTAGGGATGACAATGCTAAAAGTACAGGAACAAGATGCAGTATATATGCAGGCAAAACCAGTGATGATGGCATAAGATATAAGAAGCAGCATGAAGGCAAAGGCAAGAGATGGGCATGCAACAATCATAACATGCATAAACCCTCCCTGAATCTTTTTTATAGGATTACGCATGTTATGATTGTTGCATGCCCATCCCTTGCCTTTGCCTTCATGCTGCTTCTTATATCTTATGCCAACATCACCGGTTTTGCCTGCATATACTGCATCTTGTTCCTGTACTTTTTAACATTGTCATCCCTACATCCTTTAACATTTTAATGAAATGTTTTCACACATTATCAGTAGTGTTCACCTGATAACTTGGACCACCAAATTGAGGCACTCTATTCCACTCCACTATCAGCATCCATTCAGCAGTAAAAATAAAATTCTCTTCACTAATAAATTGACTGATAATCTCAGTCTCTCTGCTTCCATTGGAATATACCTGGTAACGAATACTGCCTGTTCGACTTATGTCAACATCTGACCAGAATGGAGCAACTAGATACTGGAATTCAATTGGGAAGAGCTCTGGGTTGAATCGAGTGAAGGAATTTCCAAAAGATATAAGTCCATTTGTATTGATCTGACAAAATAGGAAAAAAAACATATGTTGAATGCATCATTTATATACATGGAAATATGTGTAGAGCCAAAAAACTAGCTAAAGAAGGAAGAGAAAGAAAAACCAGAAAAATTACCCAACAAACCAAACAACACATACAACATATATTCACAGGAGAAGGACACTGGATGCCCACTATTGATAGCTAACTAGGGTGGTAGTTTGGTGGCTATCCAACATGTACAAGTATAGTATTCACACGTAGATAGTATAATACACTTTAATTAATTGTTACAGTGATCCACAGCCTGTCAGGTTTACAGAGCAAAATCAATGCAAAATAAATGCTAATTATACTTACATAAATAATATGAAATCTCTGAGAAGCAAAAGGAAATCCTCCTGGTACAAATATCGGATTTGAAAATCCATCATCTCTTCGTGGCAGTAGCATTGGTGAGGTAAATAGAAAATACTCCAAACTATTCTGAATTCCTGGAAGAATGAATTCAAAGACAGTATAGTAAGTTGGATTTTGAAGTGTAATATAGGGATTGCATAAAAGGGAACAGAAAAGATTTGAACGCAGACATGTGCTATGATACATCAACATGCCATTGCACATTGATGCATAGATCACGTCTGTGCAGAACCCTCGGCGCCACCACGTGGTATATACTATTAGTGCACATGTGCGCTTTCTGCAGGAAAATGGCCAACTGTATGTATGGCTTTCAATGGAGGGAGTACTGGATCTCTACAACATAGCTGTTTCAGAGAAAACCCCACAAATATTTTGACCTCTGTTGCCTGCTGAGTATGTGACAGTATTTTCAAGACATATATACAGATGCTCCAGAGTTGAGATGTGACTTAACCGACACACACACAGACCCAACTACTGTAACCCTCCTGTGCATGCGTGTCAGGGTTAATCAGGTGCCAAGTGTTAATCAGATGCCTTAAATACCTTGGCTGGTCTGTGAGTGTATGCTACCTCATTCAGCTACATTGACAGTGTACATCTATCACTTACCTGATGCAGTTCCACTCTGATCAGTACCTGATCCTGATTCTGAGCCACTTTGATCAATGCCTGATCCTGATAGAGCTCCACTTTGATCAAAACCTAAAAGATGTAGGCATATAGATGTTAAATATTAGTTGGCACTGACATCCCTACAGTGATCACTAGTAGTACATTACACCTCTTGGCCAACAAGCAACACAACTATACGTTCCTTCTAGCTCAAAAGTCACTGAACAAAGTTCAAGAATAGAGTGTGTATAGTTTACCCCACTCTCTGTAACTATATCATTGAGGGGGAAGGAATCGTTGAGAGTCCTGAAAATTTACTTCCCATTTCCAAGGCAACATGTGGGGAAACGGTTGTCTGATAAAGAGCAATGTTATCTGATGGACTAATCACTACATTTGATACCAGAAGTAAGATGGTGGCTACACAGTAGAAGGATTTTGCGCCCCCCATTTAATAACTTGCTCAGTTCCATCAGCAAGGTATCATCGGAAACTACACACAGGCTAAAGTAAACTATAGAGTGAGTAAAAGAGGTCAAACTAGGGAATGACCTACCACTCTAAAGGCAATTTCTTACCATCGATGTCTCGTATATGAATGACAGCTGTGTTGTATCCCAGAATAACACTGTCATCTACTGGCCCTAAGGTCTGAATGAGGGTCAGGGTTATTGTCTCCAACCCTTCACCAGCCACTCCATCATTCAGGAGTGTTATACTGACAGGTGTTGGTTCTCGAAAGAATACAAACCTGGCACCAGAGAGTGTGTAGTCTTCATTTACTACAAGGAATAAGAGCTTACATCAGATTAGGCAGTATAGTACCATTAGGTGCAGAGAGACCAATGCATATAGAAAGAGCAAGAAATGTAGGGAAGAAATAGGAGAATTACATGTAGCATTTCCACCAGCCTCAATGTTGAACCTAAATCCTCCAGGAGGTCTTCTGCCATTCTTAGTGTGAAAAATATGGAGAATAATTGTCTCTCCCTCGTCAGCAGTTATGACTGATTGAGGTGAAGCTGAGTCATTGTCTGGAGCAATGTCTTCCACCCATCCATACACTACAGGGCAGATATATTGTGAGTTACTGCTAAAACTGACTGGGCAATATAACTGGAAGGCGAGGGTAATACTCACACACGAGTGTAATAACTCGCAATATTGCCCGTAATAAGCTGTTTATTACCTAGCTCGTCTTCAACCTGGTGTTAAAACTCCGCCATTTTACTAGCCTCGGTTCCAGGCCTTCCCCGCGAGCGTTTCATTACGCGCTGATTAAACATTGAAAAGTCGGGGAAGGCCTGGGCGCAAACGTCACGTGAGGTAGACGTTAGGTAGACGCCTGGCGGTGTGGCACTTTTCGTGTACGTGTACTAAGGAGCAAGTGATGGTCTTCAACGGACGATCCATGTATTCCCGACTCTTGAGCAAACACCCCACGCCAGAGTTGCCACATTAGGTCGTCTGTAGTACCCGGACACGCAAAGTGCCACACCGCCAGGCGTCTACCTAACGTCTACCTCACGTGACGTTTGCGCCCAGGCCTTCCCCGACTTTTCAATGTTTTACTCCCACGCACAATTAGCGCGTAATGTAAATGCTCGCGGGGAAGGCCTGGAACCGAGGCTACCATTTTACCGTTCACTCGTTGCTAATAATTACGCGTAACGCGCGCGCAATGCGCAATGCGCTCTGAAACTTAATTGGTTAAAATTGACTGGGCAATATAACTGGGCAATATGGGCCCAACGCGGAATAGGAAATTATACATTGCTGGGCAATATGGCTAGGTAATAAATATATCTTATTGCGTGGGATATCGGGCAATATGGCAAGTTATTGCACGAGTGTGTGAGGTATTGCCCGAGCCGAAGGCGAGGGTAATACTCACACACGAGTGCAATAACCTGCAATATTGCCCGATAAACCACGTAATAAGCTGTTTATTACCTAGCTCGTCTTCAACCTGGTTTTAAAACTCCGCCATTTTACCGTTCACTCGTTGCTAATAATACGCGAAAAAATATTGCCCAGCGCGGAATAGGAAATTATACATTGCTGGGCAATATGGCTAGGTAATAAATATACAAGTAAATAAAAAATTTAGGAAATTTGAAGTGTAATATAGGAATTGCATAAAAATGAACAGAGACAAGATTGGGACACAGACATGCTATGTACATCAACATACCTTGTAGTACATTGATGTATATAGCATGTCTGTGTCCCAATCTTGTCTCTGTTCATTTTTATGCAATTCCTATATTACACTTCAAATTTCCTAAATTTTTTATTTACTTGTCTCTTGTCATTTTTTTACTATTGTAAGCAATAATTCTCCCTAGCATGTCCTCTCCATATCCATAAATATCTGACCAAGTATTGAGCTACTGTATAAATGCGTGATTAGTACTGAGGGCGTGGTTTGGTTGCAAGCAGCAGCTGCGTACACTTTGATCTATAAGATAACCTGCTAGCAACGTACTATCAGTCACCAGCGCTTTGGCTTGGTGGTATATAGTATCGTGGTAGAATAGCGTGTCGTTTCTCCAGCAGACGGTATATAAGCATAGATACTATATGGTATCTATGATATAAGCTTACCGAGTTACATACGTAGAGGCAGAGCCAACACACTGTACGCGTGTGCAGTGTTCTGACGGTGAGAGTAGCACAAGAATTGTCAACACATCTTTGTTTTGCTTATGTAGTACTAAGTGCTAGTTGCTATACAAATCGTCAACACGTTCTCTATCAGCCAGTTCACTCCGCGCCTAGTTGCTACGCGCTAGTTGCTAAGCTTTTGCGCATGCGCGGGTGGTGTAAATGACGTCATTAATGAGTCTTGTCTCATGACGTAATCGTTTTCTTGTATGACGCAAGCTAACTATATACGTAAAACGTATGTACTATGCACGTACATGTACATTCAAAATGAATGACGTAATCGCTATATATATGTACATGTATTGCATTGAGAGGAGTGTTAACATCATTATTACAAGAATCACAAGGGTTAATAAAATATGCTTTTGTCATGTTGCTATTAGCGATGATATCTCTACACATGCTGACTTTCAGGTTGATGGTTACCATGGTTGCTGAGTTTTGCTCATTAGTTATCCTCATTCATAATACATTGCTGGGAGAGATACCTCTATTCCCCAGTACGTATTGATACATTTCCACATGCAAAGATTCAAGTTCATTGATTTTATGGTTATTGAGTTATGCTTCTTCAAGAAGAAGAAGAAGAAGAAGAAGAAGAAGAAGAAGATGGAAAACATGGCAAAAATGTGGAAAGCACTTTTTGAGATATTACGCATATCTTACATCACAGATCAACCAATTTTGGTACACTGGTTATTTTTCAGACATTCTTAACTTTGATATCATTAAAAGTGAAATCAACTTGAAATTGAAAGTGAAAATGAACAAAATGCTTATATATGGTTTTCAATGGGGATAGACCATAGCAATCCCTATATACACAGTACTACCGTACTGTGTGATATATATATTTGTACCACAGAAGCCATAGAGATCAAAGAAACTGGCTGTAGTACAAATCCTGTAAGACTAGCCCCACTATCAAAACAGCGTTGTCTTAGCTCATTAATATTCATATCGTAGTGTATGGTGTGCTGACTCATCACTAAGAAGTACATGTACTGTCTTAGTGCCGAGTCAGTACGCCATACACTACGATATGAATTATTCATGAGCAGCGGTTTCTTTGATCTCTATGACTTCTGTGGTACAAACTGGTTACACTACACCCACTCAGTGGTTTAGTGTATACACTACTCATGCTACGCACTCGTAGTCTATATCCACTAAACCACCTCGTGGGTGTAGTGTAACGTATATATATATATATATGATTAACAAACCTGCACTTTTTGTATATTGTAAAATCAATTTTGTCACAATAACAAATATTGTTTGTTGCATGTGTTTCATTCCATCATGCATTAGTTAATCATGTGGTACTACAATATTGTACTCTCTAGACAATGACTATTCCTTACATTCAAGTGTGGCTGTTGATATAGAAGAGTCCTCTATTTCACAATGCCTCTACGGCCCAGGGATTACTTTACAGCATGCAGTATACATGTGTGTCTAGGAAACAGTCACTTGTGTAGGATGATGAAGTACTGTGTCAACAGTTACACATAGGGATACAGTCTATCTATTAGTAATAGTTTGTTTTAAACTTTAGTATCCACAGCTCCCAACTTGCCTTCCTCAAGCATTTCAGCTAGCTACTGTCCTAGTAGTTTAAGTAATCTGGAAGATTCACACACACTTTAGAGCTGCTGTGTATAGTTGAACCATTCAGACAGCTCTGTCTCTGTCTGTCTATCCATGTGTAATGTATGTTTGTGTCATATAGCTACATCAACTGTACTATTATATATGCCTGTTGACAGTACTTCATCATTTTACACATGTCACTGTTAACTCACACTGCATGTTGAAAGAGTATGTAACCCCTGCGGCAAGAGTCACATGTGTAGAGGCATTGTGGAATAGTAGACTCTTCTATTAACATCCACACACGTAAGAAATAGTCATTGTCTAGGGAGTACAATATTGTAGTATCATATGATGAACTGATGTATGTAGCACAGGATAAAAAACATACAACAAATAATTTTACGGTGAACATAGCTACCATAACATGCTTGACAGACTTCCTCTCCTCTATATCGAAAACCTAGAACGTCTTCCTGCACACAACAGTCACGCACTGAGTCCTCAAACGTTATATTGTCATCGTAACAGTCCATATCCGTAGAACAGAGAACGTCATGTGTAGAACCTGCACCATTGTGAGTAATACAGAGATATATACATGCAGCGAGCAGTATAGGCATTAATTAACCTTGTCGTGTGAAGGTCACCAGAAGCAGAACGACCACGCCGACATTTAGCAGCGACATTGCATCAATGCCTATACTACTACCTACCAATAACCTAGAGCGCGGCTACAGCAGAGGGTATAGTCAGCTAGGTGCGCGCGCGTGCTGCAGTGGCACTATTGCATTCCTACATCTACAGTCACATGCACATACAGTTCACGCATGAGCACATTAGAGTTTAGCAGCAAGTGTACAGGAAATTTAAGGAATCTTGCAATAAAAATAACACGCATGCGCACATCCCGAGCGCCGTGGACCTTCGATGGAGGATTGTATGGCAGATAGAGGGGTTGGCATCCAGGCCGTCGTTAACACTTAGGAATTGATCCTTCCACCGTTAGCAGTACCTCTATTCAAACACGACGCTCAGGATGTGCGCATGCGCCTGATTTCAGATTCCCTAAATTTCCTGTAGACTCTGATGGCACCGACACACCCAGAATAGAATCGAGTATTAACCCGGCGGTATGCGAAGCTCAAGTGAGCTTAATTAACAATGAATCTCATTAAAACATGACGATCGCATGCCAGGCATGTCGAATTCCAAGCTTTTCCTTCAGCGCTGCGTTTGTACTACCAGAACATCTGATAGGGTTTGGGGAGAAGTGGCAATTGGCGAGGGAGGGTGGCCATTTGGTCTACCCGCGGGGGTTGAAGCGCTGTCGAGACGTGAGCATGAGCCTGCAGACGTCTGCTTTCCTCTCTTTATTCCTTCCAGTCTCTCACTTTTCTCCTCTCTGTTAGCATGCCTGGAAGATAGTGTAAATATTGTCGTATATTCAAGACAAGCACTCACTTCAAAACGTTGGTTTTGTGCTTTCTTCCAGGCTTTTCACATGTAGAGTGAAATCTAGGTTGTGTTTCATCCTTCATTCCAGGAGCTACGTGTTCATTAAGGGTTTCACTTAGTCACTCACAGCTGCTTTTGTTGTCATGATTGCTCGATAGAGAAAAGAGTTGATACTCTTCAGGTAAGGGGTGAATGGCAGTGTTCTGTTCAGTAAGTACACTCTCAAGTTCCCTCAGATGGCGATGGCTCTCAGAGAGTTGAGAATGTGGACCTGTAATGTATTGTAATGTGATTGTACATGTATACAGATTGTGAAACACGTACCTGGTAGTATATTCTCCTTTTCAGAGAGAGTAGGCATAGATGTATGTTTACTGGAGTTCGCTATTGTTGTCTGCACACGAGCACTAGCCTTATTGTGAATGTGAACAGCATGTATGTCTGGATCCATTTGCATAGTCGTAACACTCACAGCTGTACATAGGCCTGCACAAGTACACCACACTGTGCAAGATCATTGAAACATACACTGTGGAATATGCATGTAAGCTTAGCAACGTGGTCATGTACATCTGTAAGTAATGTTTCTTGTCAGGGCTGATCCATCCACACACAATGGTAGACAAATCCCATCTCTTACATGTTGTCGTACAGAGGCACCGAACTTCTTAAATAAAGACTCGTATTTGTGGCTAAACTTTACAAACATCTTACAAAGTTTATTATATCTAAAACCCTGTTTTACCAGTCTTGTTGTAGGGCAGTCTAGTTGCAAGGTTACTATGTGTGGTAGCAATAGGTGCAAAACTTGTAATAGTATCGTGGTGGGAGATAACTTCACTAGTAACCTAACAGGAAAAAAATATAAAGTAGTGAGCCCTAATGATGATATGGATTGCGGTACTAGGAATGTAATTTACCTAATTAATTGTAGTAGATGTGGTGTACAGTATATAGGAAAGACTTGTCAAACATTAAGGTGTAGATTTAACAACCATCGTAGTATAGGTTAAAACAGTTATGTGACCTATATTTATACAATCATTTTAATTCTGATGGTCATAATATACAAGATATGCAAATCATGCCTATTGAAGAGGTTACATTGACTAATATTGATAATTGTACATTGTCCTCTAAATTATCAGCAAGGGAAGAATTTTGGTACAAAGAGCTAGGTACAATTTATCCCTATGGCTTGAATGATAATGTTCGACACATAGGTAATATGTCCAAAATGACTGGTAATAATTTGATTGTATATTCTCTTTTTAATAAGCAAACTACTGCGGTTCGTAAAAGACCTAAGAAGCGCAGAAAGAATAAAATTGATGATAAACACTTGAGACAACATTTTATGGACATCTTAGGTGCATATAAGTCACCAAATTTTATTCATTGCATTAGAACCTTCTTATGGACATTACCTAAGAGATGGATGCGTCAGGTATGGGATATCATTGAAGTTTTTCAACTTAAAGATGAAATAACAAATAGAATTGCCATGATGATAAGAGATATGGTTACATTCAGGAAGGGAAATAATATGCATTTTAGTGAGGTCAATAAAGTCAATAAAGATAGGATGTTTGTGAATGTTAAATTCCATAATAAAGGCATAGATATGTTAAACTTGCCTGGAATTTTACATAACCGTGAGGTCTTGAAAGCTGTGCCTACTTTTCTTAAATATAATCAACCACCTATTGTAAGCTACTCTTATACAAAAACTATCTCTAGAAATATTTTTAACTTTAAGGATGCTATAAAGAACATAGACTTTGTTATTGGTACTGGTGATTTGACTTGTAATTGTTGTACTTCTCCATTCGTGTATCCACCAGTGGGACATGTAATTACTGGTAATCTTAATATTGTACAAAATGGAGCATTAAGACGGTTACTTATGAAGGGTCCTTCATTTAGGGAACAAAACAACATTAATTGGGATGTTAATGTACGTTTATGCAAGGAAGCGATTAACAAATATAAGGAAAAATGGGCGAGAAGGGAATGTATTGATAAGAGTGTTTTGCATGAATGGGAACAGACTGTGTATAAGATATTGGATAAACGAATTGGCTACTGGAAGAGGAAACATATTAATAAACGTAAGATGCAGGTGCTTAGGAATAAGAAACATTTAGACTATCTACGTAGTTTGCATGATAAATATGTTTTAGTACCAGCAGATAAAGCCTCAAATAATGTTGTTGTTATATGTAAGAAATACTACATGGAGGTTATGATAAATGAGATGACAAATAGTGGACTAAAAACATATGAAGAAGTAAGTACAGATCTTAACATTATTAATAAACATATAGAAGACATGAAATCCTACAATATTGAGTTATCAGATGAAGTATGCCAACTACCACATATGTATTGGTTACCTAAGATGCACAAGGATCCATTTGGAAGTAGGTTTATAGCTGCATCTAATAAATGTACAACAAAACCGATCTCAGCTTTGATAACTAGCTGCCTTAACAAAGTCTTGCAACATTTTCAAGAGTATTGCGATGGAATTTTTAGAAATACAGGTATTAACCCTTTTTGGGTAATAAATAATTCACAACAGGTATTGAATAAAGTTAATAGTTTAAACCAACAACTGAATGCACAGCACTTTGATAGTTTTGACTTCACTACACTATATACCAGCATACCTCATGATTCTTTGAAATGTAATCTTAAACTGCTTATAGATGAAGCCTTTAAAGTAAGAGGAGCTGGGTATTTATCCATTAACTACAAGAGGGAAGCATACTGGACTCAATCTAAATTGTCAAAGAGAAGTATAGATCAGAACAACCTAGTCAGTATGATAGAATACCTCGGTAGATAATATTTACATCGTAGTGGGTAATAGGGTTTACAGAATGTATTGGTATTCCAATGGGCACGGACTGTGCACCGTTATTAGCTAATTTATACCTGTTTTCTTATGAATACCGCTACATAAGAAATCTAATGAAACAAAATTTCCAAATAGCTAAAAAATTTAATAATACGGTGCATTATATTGACGATCTGCTAACTATAAACAACCCATACTTTATAAAGGCTATACAATACATTTATCCGAAGGAGCTAGTGCTTAAAAAGACCACAGAGAAACCTGATATGGTTTCATATTTGGACATTTGTATTTTTATTATGAATAAAAGATTTTGTACATCCGTTTATGATAATTAAGAGAGATAGTTTTAACTTTCATATTGTCAACTTTCCATTCTTAAATAGTAATATACCTGTAACTCCAGCATATGGCATTTATATTTCACAGTTAGTAAGGGTAGGGAGGATATGCAGTGATTATAAAAACTTTGTACTAAGACATAGATATATTACAACAAGACTGGTAAAACAGGGTTTTAGATATAATAAACTTTGTAAGATGTTTGTAAAGTTTAGCCACAAATACGAGTCTTTATTTAAGAAGTTCGGTGCCTCTGTACGACAACATGTAAGAGATGGGATTTGTCTACCATTGTGTGTGGATGGATCAGCCCTGACAAGAAACATTACTTACAGATGTACATGACCACGTTGCTAAGCTTACATATAAGAGCTATCCCTGCTAGGTCTTTATCTTTTATTTGGCCCTCCTGCCCAACTTCCGTTATGCTGCGGAGCCACCATTTTTCAAGGTATTATTACTGTTTAGTTGTGTTGCTTGATATGGTAGTTAGGTGTAGGGTGAGTGGGGAGAGTTCACTGGTGGTAAAAGGTACCTTAAACCCACCAGTCTCAACTCTCAAAGTTGGGCACCCTATACCTCCTACCTGAAGTGAATTGTTGGTGAGAGATGCTTGGGTTTTGATGTTTGTACAGTGTCTGCTGATTATAGAATATATATTTGTGTCTGCAAACTAGGATCTTTATTTTTATTTCAAATCTAGTACATTTATTTTAATATAACAGATCTTTATTTTCGCTACTACTAATATTTTTGCTACTATTATTATGATTGGTTGCCAATCCAGTATTATCATTTTTATATTTGTGCAATATATGATCTATGTGTATATGTGTTTTTTTCTATCTTCAGTGCTTGTGAGTAGCCCATTGTCCGTGGTAAGCCCTACTAGAAGCCCAATTTGTAAGTCCTAGTGTAGGTTTTGTAGTGTGCTATGTTGTGATATTTCATGGAAACTCTGATCTTGTGACATTATCTGGTGCCACAGTACATGCTTCCTCCAGAGAACTTGTATCATAAGTCATCTTCCTGACTACATGACTTCACATCTACAGCCTTACCAGGGCAAAATTAACAATAGCCTGCACCTACTCCACTTCAGTGACCTGTGACCTTAGAATCTCCTGGATCACATCATCAAGTATGTACATATACCCAAACGGGAACAATGTGTGAGTCTGGAGAATGGGAGGGGAGAGTTATATCTCATGTGAAATTTAGAGCTACAGAACCTCGAACAATGAGTTCGATCTGTTTTTCTGCCTTCTAACCATCTCTCCCTCAAGCTTAAGCTCCTTTCTTTCCCATCTTTTCTTCATATTATTTTGTCTAGTTATTTTTTGTTTGGCAAATCCCACATACAAATCAAGTTGTGCTGTCTGTTGAACTCCATGGAATATTAGACATGAGTCATAGAAGATTATGAAAACCAATTTCCACATACAAATCAAGTTGTGCTGTCTGTTGAACTCCATGGAATATTAGACATGAGTCATAGAAGATTATGAAAACCAATTTCCACACAAATATAAAACAATGTTCATACTCACTTATACATGCAGACTTAACAATCATAATTCTATTCGGTATAGCTGAGGGTAATATTCAAAGCAATTCACACATTAAAACGGAATGTGACCCCTTGATTCACTTGGCATCCAACAGGGACCACTCTCAGTCGATGTAGTCCTGATGTCAGTCCTGTTAAAGGACTAGAACCTGCAGTGGGATATATATTACTTGTCATAATGTATTATTGTTACACTTACAATAAAACTTACATTTACAATACACTAGCCAATATCAATGAAGTAAAAACTCAAATGTTTCTGTAGCTATGGAGCCACTAACATCAGTGAGAATGGTACAGAGGATCAGGTGACCTTATTTATAAACACAGAGCAATGAGCATGAAAACAGTCTGGCAAGCCAGGCAACTGACATACAAGCTGTGCATACATCAATATCTCTAGTGGCTGTGCTGGTGCCTCATGGACCTATACACCCAAGGTGAAGCCTGAGCAGTTTCAGTTTCAGAATAAGAAATTACAAACCACACAAGCTGACCTGGGCAAGTCTGCCTCCTAAACACGTGTAGTCTTAAGCCACTTACAGTCAGGTAGAATTCTTCCATCCAATTTACAGATGTATCTAGTGATACCAGAGCCCACACCACGGAATGAGAAGGTAGCTGTATTGCCTGTCACTTCAATTGATCCCACCAGCTCCACAGTGCAGAAGTCACTTATCACTACAGAAATGGTCAATGTGTGTATTTCTTTAAATAGGTTTGTATGTGTACATGTTTACTGTTCCTCTCTACATGGCAAATCATGTTCCTTCCTGGAGCCATCCTGGTCCAGGCTATTTCTCCTTTATTTCACAAAGTATGTATCTTTTTCAATTATACAGGTCATTATAATGCAATTTCCAGGTGTGTAAGACATCGCCATAACAAAGATGACTAAGACATGCATTTGGCAGCATTTAAGGAAGGAGAGAGCATATGTGAGAGAGTACATTACATGTATTTGATCTACCATCATCGTCATCTTCAACAACAACTTCAGTGATGCTATTAACAAGAACAACAGAGAGATCAAAGGCTGTCAGTTCCACGGTAAATCTCTCCTCTCCCTCTCGTAACATATCATCCAGGATTTTGACTTGTACCACTGTGGCCACAGGATGGTCAGGTCGGAAGTGAAGAGTTGTCAGTACACGACCATAATCTGCAGCAGCTATACAAAAAGGAATCATTACACTTAGCAATATATCAAAACCTTATCATGGCAAGCAGGGTGAGCCCATTTAGTCTTGAGGGTGTCTGCAATGCTCAATATTCAATTTAGACTACTTCTAGTGCTCCATGCACTAAAGGAAGACTTTCCAAACTTCTACTGAGCAACGTGGTAGGCCTATAGATACTCTTAAAGAACTAATATTTTTTCCACAGCATCACAGGGTATGTATTTCAATAGCCTCTCATAGGGTATGTATTTCAATAGCCTCTCATATATGATGTACAGCAGTCATGAATGTCGTGGGTTCCTGAGACAGATTCCATTGAAGTTGAGTTGCCTAGCCTTTCTAAGCATCTCTATGATGGAGTTATCACACACAGAAGGAGCAATTAAGACGGCATAGTTAGTGCCAATAATTGAGACAAAGTGTAGGTAACTGCTACTATCTACATACCAATGGCTGATTCATCTCTGCTGGTCACTCTCACACCAAGTGGCAGACCAATGCTAGGAGTAGTGGCATCATTATCATCAAATATCCTCACTGGAATCTCCAACACACCAGCAGATTCAGTCACTGAGTATGACGTTTCTTCGAAGCCAATATTTAAGTCTATACAAGTGGTAAATTATATATCTTGAACTACAGTGGTCCTCCCTTAATACAACGATACTTACAGTCATTATCAATGATGAAAATGGTTACACTTGTGTCCAACATGTGAACAGTAACAGTGAAAGCCTCAGTTCCCTCCACCAGATTATCACTGAGTGCACTGACATTCGCTGTCACACACTTCGAATCTCCAACTGAGTAGCTTCCATCGAATACAACCATGTTATGGTAGTTGTTATTGTTGAATACGTAATCTAATTTGTCTATATATAAACAAAAAGCAGTATTACACAAAAAACAATTATTCTTAACTTTAACTAACCAGTTGCACTTCCAGGGATGAGATCGATATAATACTCTCTGAAAATGTGGCTCTGAACTACTTCTGTGACTGTTAAACAGAACTCAATTTCATCCACTGCTCCTTCCTCAACTGATCTCACAAGTGGACTAGTGAATGTAACTGAAATGGATGACAATAGTAATAATATTCAAGAGGGTGCCATTGATCATGCACCCACAATCATGGGCGGAGCTACACATACATGTACGTAAGGCAAATTCTTACCATCTGTTCCTCCCTCACCTAAAGAACATAATTTACCAGAAAGTGTTGACAATTATGCTGTTTATAATAATTACAGTTTGAGTAATGAGCTGCCATCAATCAACAATTATACCTACTATATATGTAAAGTGACAATGGAATGATCTTACTTGTAGTACAGTTCTGCTCATCAAATCCTCCAGGACAGTCATCATATAAGTCACAGAGGTAGCTGTTTGGCATACAATATCCATACTCACTATCAGGACACAGAAACTCATCCTCACCACATAGGTCTACACAGAAGGGATAGAGATTATCAATTATTACTTCATATCAGTTTTAGTAGACTCTTCATGTAGAAATATCAATGACATGGCCAATAGCCTGACTGAGTACGTGACAATATTTTCAAGACAAACGCTCCAGAGGTGAGATGTGACTTAATGGACACACACACAGACCTAACTACCGTAACCCTCCTGCGCATGCATGCCGAGGGTTAATCAGATGCCTTACAATACCCTGGCTGTTTCATGAGTGTATGCTACCCTCATTTAGCTACATTGACAGTGTACATCTATTACTTACCTGATCCAGTCCCACTCTGATCAGTACCTGATCCTGATTCTGAGCCACTTTGATCAATGCCTGATCCTGATAGAGCTCCACTTTGATCAAAACCTAAAAGAGGTAGGCATATAGATGTTAATTCCAAATATTAGTTGGCAGAGCCATCCCTGCAGCTATCACTAGTAGTACATTACACCTCTTGGCCATGGTTTTTATATAGCATAATTGGCTTTTCCTAATCTTACTAGGATTAGGACAAGATCAGATATTCCATCAATATCATCACAACGGAGTCAAGTCAGATGAACATTTCCTTTAAATCATTAGCAAAACAACTATATGATCCTTTCAGTTCAAAAGTCACTGAACAAAGTTCAAGAATAGAGTGTGCATAGTTTACCCCACTCTCTGTAACTATATCATTGTAAACATTTGAGGGATTGAGAGTCCTTAAAATTTACTTCCCATTTCCAAGGCAACATTCGGGGAAAACTGTTGTCTGATAAAGAGTCAATGGTATCTGACCACCTAATCACTATGTTTGGTGGTTCTGAAGAGAGACGTGTTATCCATAACAGCTCACAACACATGCATGCAGTCCCACCCTGGTCAGTACCTGATCCTGATGCTGAGCCACTTTGATAAAAATCTACACATGATCCACTCCCACTTTGATCAAAATCTGATCCTGATGCAGAGCCACTTTGATCAATATCTGATTCTGAATCTGAGCCATTAGATCAGCAAGAGAAAGGAAGCAAGAGAAGAGGGAGAGAGAAGGAATGCAGGAGGGTAATTGAAAACACAGTTAGATACCACAAGATGGTGGCTACACAGTAGAAGGATTTCGTGCCCCTCATTTAGTAACATACCCAGGGATTGCACATTATGTCAAAAAGAGACTGAATCATTTCCACCAGTGTTCAGCACTACATATCAGCGAGACTATGTAAGATGGTGCCGACACCCAAATGTAACGATTCAGAACTCTCGAACGCGGCAGTTATAAACCCTTTTAGTGTATTTTACCACCTTTGAGAGTCTTATCATGTAACACTCGTAGGCCATGTTATGTGTCTAAAATGACATATGTGAAATTGCTAAACCTTTCTTCTAATTCTTCAAACAGCCTATCACAAAATTGGTACAAGTACCTTGATTTTTTGTACCAAACGGCTTCTTATTCCTGTGCACAGTCCCTTTCACCAACGGAATCTTTGTGGGACGAGTAAAGCGACACGATATACTAGCACTTCTGTGTAGTTGAACGCATTATTACTCACGTGCATTTCACATGACCACGAGCAGCAGGGCTCGTATTTGCAAGCAAGTATACAATAAAAAACCAGTAAAACAAGAGTAAAAAATTAGTAGAAAAAGAAGTGCAGTATATATGCAGCAAGACAAGGGATGAGGGCGGTATATATGCAGCAAGACGGGGAACTAGAGCATGCAAAATAGTAACATGCGTAACTCTCTTTTAATTCAGGTTACACATGTTAATTGTTGCATGCCCTCATCCCCTGTCTTGCAGCATATATATTACACTTGTCTTTCTACTTTTTGGCACTGCCATCCCTACATCCTTCAACATTTTAATGGAACTCTTGTAAAATGCACTTCAGTGGGTGTAAAACACATTCTATAATTCACCCTTTTTGTTATATTACCTGTGATTAAATAAGTAACTGTAGAATATGGATTTTCAGGAGCATTGAGACATGATATCAAAACTGCATTTCCCATTCTACTCAGTCTATGGTTTGAAAACATTTCAGTACTTGCACCATATCCAACAGTGGCTCTACGTCTACTATTCCAGTCTAAGTCACCACATTTATAGATAAACAGAGCAAATGAGTTACTTCCATCTGTTGCTAAAACTGCCTGGAAGGTATTAGTCTGTAAAGAATATAGCAAAATTATAGTGTTAGTGTACCTCTTCAAATTTCTGGGGCTCTCATTCTCAAAGACAGGTATGTATATATCAGTAGTGTTCACCTGATAACTTGGACGACCAAATTGAGGCACTCTATTCCACTCCACTATCAGCATCCATTCAGCAGTAAAAATAAAATTCTCTTCACTAATAAATTGACTGACAATCTCAGTCTCTCTGCTTCCATTGGAATATACCTGGTAACGAATACTGCCTGTTCGCCTTATGTCAACATTTGACCAGAATGGAGCAACTAGATACCGGAATTCAATTGGGAAAAGCCCTGGGAAGAATCGAGTGAAGGGATTACCAAAAGATATAAGGCCATTTGTATTGATCTGACAAAATAGGAAAAAACCATATGTTGAATGCATCAGTTATATACATGGAAATATGTGTATAGCCAAAAAAACTAGCTAAAAAAAGAAGAGAAAGAAAACCAGAAAAATTATCCAACAAACCAAACAACATGTACAACATATATTCACAGGAGAAGGACACTGGATGCCCACCATTGATAGCTAACTAGGGTGGTAGTTTGGTGGCTATCCAACTTGTACAAGTATAATGTATTCACACGTAGATAGTATAATACACTTTAATTAATTGTTACAGTGATCCACAGCCTGTCAGGTTTACAGAGCAAAATCAATGCAAAATAAATGCTAATTATACTTACAAAAATAACAGGAAATCTCTGAGAAGCAAAAGGAAATCCTCCTGGTACACATATCGGATTTGAAAAGCCATCATTTCTTCGTGGCAGTAGCATTGGTGAGGTAAATAGAAAATACTCCAAACTACTCTGAATTCCTGGAAGAATGAATTCAAAGACAGTATAGTAAGTTGGATTTTGAAGTGTAATATAGGGATTGCATAAAAGGAACAGAAAAGATTTGGACACAGACATGTGCCATGATACATCAACATGCCATTGTTGGCACATTGATGCATAGATCATATCTGTGCAGAACCCTTGGCGTCCACCACATGGTAAATACTAGTAATGCGCATGTGCACTTTCTGCAGGAAAATGGTATGTATGGCTTTCAATGGAGGGAGTAATGGACCTCTGCAACATAGCTGTTTCAGAGAAAACCCCACAAATATTTTGACCCTGTCACGCCTAATAACATGCATTTGGTGGTTCACATGTTATCAATTACAGCTCACAACACAGAGTCCCACTCTGTACCTGATCCTGATGCAGAGCCACTTTGATCAATATCTGATTCTGCCATTTAGATCAGCAAGAGAAAGGAAGCAAGAGAAGAGGGAGAGAGAAGGAATGCAGGAGGGTAATTGAAAACACACAAGTAAGATGTTGGCTACACAGTAGAAGGATTTTGTGCCTCCCATTTAGTAACATACCCAGGGATTGCACATTAAGTCAAAAAGAGACTGAATCACTTCCACCAGTGTTCAGCATTACGTATCAGCGAGACTATCTATGTAGGATGGCACTGACACCCTCATTAAGGCCAAATGTAACGGTTCAGAACTCTCGAATGCGGCAGTTATAAAACCTTTTAGCAGTGTATTTTACCACCTTGAGAGTCTTATCATGTAACACTCGTAGGCCATGTTATGTGTCTAAAATGACATATGTGAAATTGCTAAACCTTTCTTCTACCTTTCTTCTAATTCTTCAAACGGCCTAGCACAAAATTGATACAAGTATTTACCTTGATTTTTGTACCAAATGGCTTCTTATTCCTGTGCACAGTCCCTTTTACCAACGGAATCTTTGTAGGACGAGTAAAGAGACACGATATACTAGCACTTGCGTGTGGTTGAACATGTTATTACTCACGTGCATTTCACATGACCACGAGCAGCAGGGCTTGTATTTGCAAGCAAGTATACAATGAAAAACCAGTAAAACAAGAGTAAAAAATTCTATTAAAAGTAGAAAAAGAAGTGCAGTATATATGCAGCAAGAAAAGGGATGAGGGCAGTATATATGCAGCAAGACAGGGGGTTAGAGCATGCAAAATAGTAACATGCGTAACTCTCTTTTAATTCCAGGTTACACATGTTAATTGTTGCATGCCCTCATCCCCTGTCTTGCTGCATATATACTGCACTTGTCTTTCTACTTTTTGGCACTGCCATCCCTAGATCCTTCAACATTTTAATGGAAATCTTGTAAAATGCACTTCAGTGGGTGTAATATTTTTCACCCTTTTTGTTATATTACCTGTGATTAAATAAGTAATTGAAGAATATGGATTTTCAGGAGCATTGAGACATGATATCGAAATTACATTTCCCATTTTACTCAGTCTATGGTTTGAAAACATTTCAGTACTTGCACCATATCCAACAGTGGCTCTACCATTCCAGTCTAAGTCACCACATTTATAGATAAACAGAGCAAATGAGTTACTTCCATCTGTTGCTAAAACTGCCTGGAAGGTATTAGTCTGTAAAGAATATGGCAAAATTATAGTGTTATATAGTATACCTCTTCAAATTTCTGGGGCTCTCATTCTCAAAGACAGGTATGTATATGATCAGAGAGTCGGTAGACTCCCTATGTAGGGATGGCCATTAAGCTTTAACAAATGTAACGGTTCAGAACTCTCGAATGCGGCAGTTATAAGCTCTTTTAGAAACATAACATGGCCTACGAGTGTTTCTAGACACGATAACACTCTCAAATGTGGTAAAGTACACCGTTACAATAATATACGTGAAATTGCCAACCCCCAATTTGTTCAACATCTTCTTCTTCAGTAAACAAGCCTCTCTCACAAACAGTACAAGTATTTACCTTCATTTTTGCATGACACAGCTTCATATTCCCCTGCGGAGTGCCTGTGCCCAACGGAATATTCGTAGGACCTTTCCTGCACGAGTAGAGCTAGGAATACCATATACACAAATGCCATTTCCTCATTATTATGCGCGCGTGTAATTTCATGTGACTGCAAGGAGCAAAAGGGGTGGGGCTCGCACGTGAAATACTACTGCGTATATTTGGCAATGAAAAACAAGTGAAACAAGTGTGAAAAACATTTCATTAAAATGTTAAAGTATGTAGGGATGACAATGCTAAAAAGTACAGGAACAAGATGCAGTATATACAGGCAAAACCAGTGATGATGGCATAAGATATAAGAAGCAGCATGAAGGCAAAGGCAAGGGATGGGCATGCAACAATCATAACATGCATAAACCCTCCCTGAATCTTTTTTATAGGATTACGCATGTTATGATTGTTGCATGCCCATCCCTTGCCTTTGCCTTCATGCTGCTTCTCATATCTTATGCCATCATCACTAGTTTTGCCTGCATATACTGCATCTTGTTCCTGTACTTTTTAACATTGTCATCCCTACATCCTTTAACATTTTAATGAAATGTTTTCACACATTATCAGTAGTGTTCACCTGATAACTTGGACCACCAAATTGAGGCACTCTATTCCACTCCACTATCAGCATCCATTCAGCAGTAAAAATAAAATTCTCTTCACTAATAAATTGACTGACAATCTCAGTCTCTCTGTTTCCATTGGAATATACCTGGTAACGAATACTGCCTGTTCGACTTATGTCAACATCTGACCAGAATGGAGCAACTAGATACCGGAATATAATTGGGAAAAGCTCTGGGTTGAATTGAGTGAAGGGATTACCAAAAGATATAAGGCCATTTGTATTGATCTGACAAAATAGGAAAAAAAAACATATGTTGAATGCATCAGTTATATACATGGAAATATGTGTATAGCCAAAAAAACTAGCTAAAAAGGAAGAGAAAGAAAAACCAGAAAAATTACCCAACAAACCAAACAACATGTACAACACATATTCACAGGAGAAGGACACTGGATGCCCACCATTGATAGCTAACTAGGGTGGTAGTTTAGTGGCTATCCAACATGTACAAGTATAATTCAGTATTCACACGTAGATAGTATAATACACTTTAATTAATTGTTACATGTCTGAGTGATCCACAGCCTGTCAGGTTTACAGAGCAAAATCAATGCAAAATAAATGCTAATTATACTTACAAAAATAATACGAAATCTCTGAGAAGCAAAAGGAAATCCTCCTGGTACAAATATCGGATTTGAAAATCCATCATCTCTTCGTGGCAGTAGCATTGGTGAGGTAAATAGAAAATACTCCAAACTACTCTGAATTCCTGGAAGAATGAATTCAAAGACAGTAGTCAGTTGGATTTTGAAGTGTAATATAGGGATTGCATAAAAGGAACAGAAAAGATTTGGATGCAGACATGTGCCATGATACATCAACATGCCATTGTTGGCACATTGATGCATAGATCATGTCTGTGCAGAACCCTCGGCGTCACCACATGGTAAATACTATTAATACGCATGTGCACTTTCTGCAGGAAAATGGTATGTATGGCTTTCAATGGAGGTAGTACTGGATCTCTGCAACATAGCTGTTTCAGAGAAAACCCCACAAATATTTTGACCCTGTCACACCTAATAACATGCATTTGGTGGTTCACATGTTATCAATTACAGCTCACAACACAGACTCCCACTCTGGTCAGTACCTGATCCTGATGCAGAGCCACTTTGTTCAATGCCTGATCCTGATAGAGTTGCACTTTGATCAAAACCTAAAAAATGTAGGCATATAGATGTTGATTCCAAAATATTAGTTGGCACTGCCATCCCTACAGTGATCAATAGTAGTACATTACAACTCTTGGCCAACAAACAACACAACTATATGTTCCTTCCAGCTCAAAAGTCACTGAACAAAGTTCAAGAATTGTGTGTGTATAGTTTACCCCACTCTCTGTAACTATATCATTGAGTGGGAAGGAATGGTTGAGAGTCTTGAAAATTTACTTCCCATTTCCAAGGCAACATGCGGGGAAACTGTTGTCTGATAAAGAGCAATGTTATCTGATGGCCTAATCACTACATTGATACCAGAAGTAAGATGGTGGCTACACAGTAGAAGGATTTTGTGCCCCCTATTTTAGTAACTTGCTCAGTTCCATCAGTAAATTATCATAGGAAACTAAAATAACTACACACAGGCCGCTAAAGTAAACTATAGAGTCAGTAAAAGAGGTCAAACCAGGGAATGACCTACCACTCTAAATAGTCTTACCATCGATGTCTCGTATATGAATGACAGCTGTGTTGTATCCCAGAATAATTCTGTCATCTACTGTCCCAAAGGTCTGAATGAGGGTCAGGGTTATTGTCTCCAACCCTTCACCAGCCACTCCATCATTCAGGAGTGTTATACTGACAGGTGTTGGTTCTCGAAAGATTGTAAAAGTGGCACCAGAGAGTGTGTAGTCTTCATTTACTACAAGGAATAAGAGTTTACATCAGATTAGGCAGTATAGTACCATTAGGTGCAGAGAGACCAATGCATATAGAAAGAGCAAGAAATGTAGGGAAGAAATAGGAGAATTACATGTAGCATTTCCACCAGCCTCAATGTTGAACCTAAATCCTCCAGGAGGTCTTCTGCCATTCTTAGTGTGAAAAATATGGAGAATAATTGTCTCTCCCTCGTCAGCAGTTATGACTGATTGAGGTGAAGCTGAGTCATTGTCTGGAGCAATGTCTTCCACCCATCCATACACTACAGGACACATATATTGTGAGTTATTGCTAAAACTGACTGGGCGATATAACTGGAAGGCGAGGGTAATACTCACACACGAGTGTAATAACTCGCAATATTGCCCGTAATAAGCTGTTTATTACCTAGCTCGTCTTCAACCTGGTGTTAAAACTCCGCCATTTTACCGTTCATCACTCGTTGCTAATAATACGCGTAACGCGCGCGCAATGCGCAATGCGCTCTGAAATTTAATTGGTTATAATTGACTGGGCAATATAACTGGGCAATATGGGCCCAACGCGGAATAGGAAATTATACATTGCTGGGCAATATGGCTAGGTAATAAATATATCTTATTGCGTGGGATATCGGGCAATATGGCAAGTTATTGCACGAGTGTGTGAGGTATTACCCGAGCCGAAGGCGAGGGTAATACTCACACACGAGTGCAATAACTCGCAATATTGCCCGATAAACCACGTAATAAGCTGTTTATTACCTAGCTCGTCTTCAACCTGGTTTTAAAACTCCGTCATTTTACCGTTCACTCGTTGCTAATAATACGCGTAACGCGCAATGCGCAATGCGCTCTGAAATTTAATTGGTTAATTGACTGGGCAATATAACTGGGCAATATGGGAAAGTATTGCCCAGCGCGGAATAGGAAATTATACATTGCTGGGCAATATGGCTAGGTAATAAATATATCTTATTGCGTGGGATATCGGGCAATATGGCAAGTTATTGCACGAGTGTGTGAGGTATTACCCGAGCCGAAGGCGAGGGTAATACTCACACACGAGTGCAATAACTCGCAATATTGCCCGATAAACCACGTAATAAGCTGTTTATTACCTAGCTCGTCTTCAACCTGGTTTTAAAACTCCGTCATTTTACCGTTCACTCGTTGCTAATAATACGCGTAACGCGCAATGCGCAATGCGCTCTGAAATTTAATTGGTTAATTGACTGGGCAATATAACTGGGCAATATGGGAAAGTATTGCCCAGCGCGGAATAGGAAATTATACATTGCTGGGCAATATGGCTAGGTAATAAATATATCTTATTGCGTGGGATATCGGGCAATATGGCAAGTTATTGCACGAGTGTGTGAGGTATTGCCCGAGCCGAAGGCGAGGGTAATACTCACACACGAGTGCAATAACTCGCAATATTGCCCGATAAACCACGTAATAAGCTGTTTATTACCTAGCTCGTCTTCAACCAAAACTCCGCCATTTTACCGTTCACTCGTTGCTAATAATACGCGTAACGCGCAATGCGCAATGCGCTCTGAAATTTAATTGGTTAAAACTGACTGGGCAATATAACTGGGCAATATTGCCCAGCGCGGAATAGGAAATTATACATTGCTGGGCAATATGGCTAGGTAATAAATATATATATATATATATATTTGTACCACAGAAGCCATAGAGATCAAAGAAACTGGCTGTAGTACAAATCCTGTAAGACTAGCCCCACTATCAAAACAGCGTTGTCTTAGCTCATTTATATTCATATCGTAGTGTATGGTGTGCTGACTCATCACTAAGAAGTACATGTACTGTCTTAGTGCCGAGTCAGTACGCCATACACTACGATATGAATTATTCATGAGCAGCGGTTTCTTTGATCTCTATGGCTTCTGTGGTACAAACTGGTTACACTACACCCACTCAGTGGTTTAGTGTATACACTAATCGTGCTTTGCACTCGTAGTGTATATCCACTAAACCACCTCGTGGGTGTAGTGTAACGTATATATATACGATTAACAAACCTGCACTTTTTGTATATAATATTCAATTCATTGTAAAATCAATTTTGTCACAATAACAAATATTGCTTGTTGCATGTGTTTCATTCCATCATGCATTAGTTAATCATGTGGTACTACAATATTGTACTCTCTAGACAATGACTATTCCTTACATTCAAGTGTGGCTGTTGATATAGAAGAGTCCTCTATTTCACAATGCCTCTACACATGAATGTTGGCCCAGGGATTACTTTACAGCATGCAGTGTACATATGTGTGTCTAGGAAACAGTCACTTGTGTAGGATGATGAAGTACTGTGTCAACAGTTACACATAGGGATACAGTCTATCTATTAGTAATAGTTTGTTTTAAACTTTAGTATCCACAGCTCCCAACTTGCCTTCCTCAAGCATTTCAGCTAGCTACTGTCCTAGATCTAGTAGTTTAAGTAATCTGGAAGATTCACACACACTTTAGAGCTGCTGTGTGTAGTTGAACCATTCAGACAGCTCTGTCTCTGTCTGTCTATCCGTGTGTAATGTATGTTTGTGTCATATAGCTACATCAACTGTACTATTATATGTGCCTGTTGACAGTACTTCATCATTCTACACATGTCACTGTTAACTCACACTGCATGTTGAAAGAGTATGTAATCCCTGGGGCAACAGTCACATGTGTAGAGGCATTGTGGAATAGTACGTGGACTCTTTTACACCCATACATGTAAGGAATAGTCATTGTCTAGGGAGTACAATATTGTAGTATCACATGATGAAGTGATGTCTGTAGCACAGGATAAAAAATCATACAACAAATAATTTTTGCTATAATGGATTTTACGGTGAACATACCATAACAGAGTACACAGACTTTCCCTCCTCTATATCCAACACTTAGAACGTCTTCCTGCACACAACAGTCACGCACTGAGTCCTCAAACGTTATATTGTCACCGTAACAGCCCATATCCGTAGAACAGAGAATGTCATGTGCAGAACCTGCACCATTGTGAGTAATACAGAGATACATGCAGCGAGCAGTAGAGGCATTAATTAACCTTGTCGTGTGAAGGTCACCAGAAGCAGAACGACCACGCCGACATTTAGCAGCGACATTGCATCAATGCCTATACTACTACAGCTAGCCAATAACCTAGAGCGCGGCTACAGCAGAGGGTATAGTCAGCTAGGTGCGCGCGCGTGCTGCAGTGGCACTATTGCATTCCTACATCTACAGTCACATGCACATACAGTTCAGGCATGAGGACATTAGAGTTTAGCAGCAAGTGTACAGGAAATTTAGGAATCTTGCAATAAAAATAACACGTATGCGCACATCCCGAGCGCCGTGGACCTTCGATGGAGGATTGTATGGCAGATAGAGGGGTTGGCATCCAGGCCGTCATTAACACTTAGGAATTGATCCTTCCACTGTTAGCAGTACCTCTATTCAAACACGACGCTCAGGATGTGCGCATGCGCCTGATTTCGATTGCAAGATTCCCTAAATTTCCTGTAGACTCTATCGGCGGTATGCGAAGCTCACGTGAGCTTAATTAACAATGAATCTCATTAAAACATGACGATTGCATGACGGGCATGTCGAATTCCAAGCTTTTCCTTCAGCGCTGCGTTTGTACTACCAGAACATCTGATAGAGTTTGGGGAGAAGTGGCAATTGGCGAGGGAGGGTGGCCATTTGGTCTACCCGCGGGGGTTGAAGTGCTGTCGAGACGTGAGCATGAGCCTGCAGACGTCTGCTTTCCTCTCTTTATTCCTTCCAGTCTCTCACTTTTCTCCTCTCTGTTAGCATGCCTGGAAGATAGTGTAAATATTGTCGTATATTCAAGACAAGCACTCACTTCAAAACGTTGGTTTTGTGCTTTCTTCCAGGCTTTTCACATGTAGAGTGAAATCTAGGTTGTGTTTCATCCTTCATTCCAGGAGCTACGTGTTCATTAAGGGTTTCACTTAGTCACTCACAGCTGCTTTTGTTGTCATGATTGCTCGATAGAGAAAAGAGTTGATACTCTTCAGGTAAGGGGTGAATGGCAGTGTTCTGTTCAGTAAGTACACTCTCAAGTTCCCTCACATGGCGATGGCTCTCAGAGAGTTGAGAATGTGGACCTGTAATGTATTGTAATGTGATTGTACATGTATACAGATTGTGAAACACGTACCTGGTAGTATATTCTCCTTTTCAGAGAGAGTAGGCATAGATGTATGTTTACTGGAGTTCGCTATTGTTGTCTGCACACGAGCACTAGCCTTATTGTGAATGTGAACAGCATGTATGTCCGGATCCATTAGCATAGTTGTAACACTCACAGCTGTACACAGGCCTGCACAAGTACACCACACTGTGCAAGATCATTGAAACATACACTGTGGAATATATATGGAAACTCTGATCTTGTGACATCTGGTGCCACAGTACATGCTTCCTCCAGAGAACTTGCATCATAAGTCATCTTCCTGACTACATGGCTTCACATCTACAGTCTTACCAGGGCAAAATTCACAATGGCCTGCACCTACTCCACTTCAGTGACCTGTGACCTCTGGATTACATCATCAAGTATGTACATATACCCCACAGGGAACAATGTGTGAGTCTGGAGAATGGGAGGGGAGAGTTATATCTCATGTGAAATTTACAGCTACAGAACCTCCAACAATAAGCAGCAGTCAATCTGTTTTTCGGCCTTCTTCTAACCATCTCTCCCTCAAGCTTAAGGTCCTTTTCTTTCCCACCTTCTCTTCATATTATTTTGTCTAGTTATTTTTTGTTTGGCAAGTCCCACATACAAATCAAGTTGTGCTGTCTGTTGAACTCCATGAAATTTTAGACATGAGTCATAGAAGATTATGAAAAACAATTTCCACACAAATATAAAACAATAATGTTCATACTCCTTATACATGCAGACTTAACAATCATAATTCTATTCAGTATAGCTGAAGGTAATATTCAAAGCAATTCACACAGTAAAACGGAATGTGACCCCTTGATTCACTTGGCATCCAACAGGGACCACTCTCAGTCGATGTAGTCCTGATGTCAGTCCTGTTAAAGGACTAGAACCTACAGTGGGATATATATTACTTTTGTCATAATGTATTATAGTTACACTTACAATAAAACTTACATTTACAATACACTAGACAATATCAATGAAGTAAAAATGTTTCTGTAGCTATGGAGCCACTATCATCAGTGAGAATGGTACAGAGGATCAAGGTCACCTTATTTATAAACACAATGAGCATGAAAACAGTCTGGCAAGCCAGGCAAATGACATACAAGCTGTGCATACATCAATATCTCTAGTGGCTGTGCTGGTGCCTCATGGACATATACACCCAAGGTGAAGCCTGAGCAGTTTCAGTTTCAGAATAAGAAATCACAAACCACACAAGCTGATGTGCCTCCACTTACAGTCAGGTAGAATTCTTCCATCCAATTTACAGATGTATCCAGTGATACCAGAGCCCACACCACGGAATGAGAAGGTAGCCGTATTGCCTGTCACTTCAATTGATCCCACCAGCTCCACAGTGCAGAAGTCACTTACCACTACAGAAATGGTCAATGTGTGCATTTCTTCAAATAGGTTTGTATGTGTACATGTTCCTCTCTACATGGCAAATCATGTTCCTTCCTGGAGCCATCCTGGTCCAGGCCATTTCTCCTTTATTTCACAAAGTACGTTTGTTTTTCAATTATACAGGTCATTATATAATGCAATTTCCAGGGGTGTAAAACATCACCATAACAAAGATTACTAAGACATGAAATTGGCACCATTTAAGGAAGGAGAGAGCATATGTGAGAGAGTACATTACATGTATAAGATCATACCATCATCATCATCTTCAACAACAATTTCAGTGATGCTATTAACAAGAACAACAGAGAGATCAAAGGCAGTCAGTTCCACTGTAAATCTCTCCTCTCCCTCTTGTAACATATCATCCAGGATTTTGACTTGTACCACTGTGGCCACAGGATGGTCAGGTCGGAAGTGAAGAGTTGTCAGTACACGACCATAATCTGCAGCAGCTATACAAAAAGGAATCATTACACATGGCAATAATATCAAAACCTTATCATGGCAAGCAGAGTGAGCCCATTTAGTCTTGAGGGTGTCTGCAATGCTCAATATTCAATTTAGACTACTTCTAGTGCTCCAGTGAGCATGCACTAAAGGTAGACTTTCCAAACTTCTGCTGAGCAACGTGGTAGGCCTATAGATACTCTTAAAGAACTAATATTATCAATATTTTTTCCACAGCTCTTTGACTAATGGCAAAACACCACAGGGTATGTATTTCAATAGCCTCTCATATATGATGTACAGCAGTCATGAATGTCGTGGGTTACTGAGACAGATTCCATTGAAGTTGAGTTGCCTAGCCTTTCTAAGCCTCTCTATGATGGAGTTATCACGCACAGAAGGAGCAATGAAGAGGGTATAGTTATTACCAATAATTGAGACAAAGTGTAGGTAACTGCTACTATCTACATACCAATGGCTGATCCATCTCTGGTGGTCACTCTCACACCAAGTGGCAGACTAATGTCAGGAGTAGTCCCATTAAATATCCTCACTGGAATCTCCAACACACCAGCAGATTCAGTCACTGAGTATGACGTTTCTTCGAAGCCAACATTTAAGTCTATACAAGTGGTAAATTATATATCTTGAACTACAGTGGACCTCCCTTAATACAACGATACTTACAGTCATTATCAATGATGAAAATGGTTACACTTGTGTCCAACATGTGAACAGTAACAGTGAAAGCCTCAGTTCCCTCCACCAGATTATCACTGAGTGCACTGACATTCACTGTTACACACTTCGAATCTCCAACTGAGTAGCTTCCATCGAAAACCACCATGTTATGGTGGTTGTTGTTGTTGAATACGTAATCTAATTTGTCTATATATAAACAGGTTTGATAAAGACAGTATTACACAATTATTCTTGCCTTTAACTAACCAGTTGCACTTCCAGGGATGAGATCGATATAATACTCTCTGAAAATGTGGCTCTGAACTACTTCTGTGACTGTTAAACAGAACTCAATTTCATCCACTGCTCCTTCTTCAACTGATCTCACAAGTGGACTAGTGAATGCAACTGAAATGGATGACAATAATAATAATGAGAGGGTGCCATTGATCATGCACACACAATCATGGGCGGAGCTACACATACATGTACGTAAGGCAAATTCTTACCATCTGTTCCTCCCTCACCTAAGGAACATAATTTACCGGAAAGTGTTGACAATTATGCTGTTTATAAGAATTACAGTTTGAGTAATGAGCTGCCATCAACCAACAATTATACCTACTATATATGTAAAGTGACAATGAAATGCTCTTACTTGTAGTACAGTTCTGCTCATCAAATCCTCCAGGACAGTCATCATATAAGTCACAGAGGTAGCTGTTTGGCATACAATATCCATACTCACTATCAGGACACAGAAACTCATCCTCACCACATAGGTCTACACAGAAGGGATAGAGATTATCAATTATTACTTCATATCAGTTTTAGTAGACTCTTCATGTAGAAATACCAATGACATGGCCAATAGCCTTTACTTATCATGTAAAATGGCTCAAAACTCCTAAATGTGGTGATTACAAGACCCAGTGCAGCACAATATCATCAAACCTACACAGTATATTGGAGACATACAACACACATGCACAGTAACTGTTGAACAATGTAGCCAGCAGTAGTTACTGAGGTGAGTGAAATGAGCCCTTCCTATATCTAACATCCCTGATTAGCTTCCTCCACATTTTTTAGAAAATAAAGCATTATGGCATGCATGAGCTCTGTAGGTTACAGAAACAACAGCATTATGTTTGCACATGACATGTTAGCAAATGTGTAATAAAAGCATGAGATACATGTATATTAGCTTTGTCTCTACTCTAACACAAATTGTGACCTTGCGGAGTATATCTGATGTATTCAAAGGTCATAATTCACAATAACATGTACATGGAAGGAACATCTGGCCCGACACGGGATATATGTACCATCTGATGGTGGGTCTTCAATAGTGAGTGTGAAGGTAGCAGACACTCCATTAGCAGTACATATGTACACACCACTATCTCCCTCGTCTGTTGCCACAATCTCCAAGACACCTGTGGAGAGTAGGAGAGAGGTTGAGAAAGAATGTTGTGTGAAACAAAGAGGTTATATAGATGAGGAACATGACAACCCTTCATTAGATGCAAGTCGTACTCCATTGCTCCTCCCTCCCTCCCCTCTCTCTTTCTCTCTCACACACACACACACTATTGTTAACTTGTGCTCCATCAGGTAGAGGGATGCCTCCCTCCCTAGTCCAGGTATAGGAAATGGTAATATTATCTTTTGACTCCTGAGTACAAGTGAGACGGACTGTAGTCCCTGACTCCACTGTCATATTCTGGAGTGGACCTTCTATCTCCACCTTACCTGGGAGAGGGAGGGAGGGAGGGAGGGAGGGAGGGAGGGAAGAAGGGAGAGAGAGGGGAGGGGGAGGAAGGGACGAAGGGAGGAGGGAGGGGAGGGAGGTACACACATATCAATATGCAGTACACTGTCATGTGTCCTCTCTCACTGACTCCAAAGACACTCACCAAATGTACTGAACATGGCAGGAGTACTGAAATCAGATGGCCGTCCATTGAAGTTCACAGACAGTACTCTGACATCATAGCTTGTCAGAGGCTCCAGATTTGACAGAGTTTGTGTTGTTACAGTCGCAGTAAGATTGAACATCATCACACTGTCATCTCCCCAATCTTCAACACGTCTCTTTACTTCAAGTCTGTACATAGTTGGAAAACCACCTAGTAGAGAGAGGGGGGGGGGGATAAAGAAGGGGGGGAGGGAGGGATGGAGGGAAGGAGGGAGACAGATGTTTCAAAAACAACGATTCCTGTGATATAATCCTCCACTATCTACACAAAAAAAGAGTAGACCACATCATTACCAGGGTCAGTCCAGGAGACAATGACAGAGGTGTTAGTGATACCAGAGACAGTAGGTGTGGCTGGGACCTGTGGTGGTCCAACAGGAAGGGTAGTCACCTCCACCATGGCTGGAGCACTCTCACGCCGCTTGCCACCATCCATGTCATCAATGTTGAATGCTGTTATGGACAACCTGAGACACAACAGACACTTCATTACATTGGAACCTCTCTAGTCTGGGGCTTGGGAAATAGATGGAAGTGTCTTGATTTCAGGGACAGTAAAAGGTGTCCTGTTTCAAACTCACTGAGTCGATAATACAACACTGTGTGTGTGTGTGTGTGTGTGTGTGTGTGTGTGTGTGTGTGTGTGTGTGTGTGTGTGTGTGTGTGTGTGTGTGTGTGTGTGTGTGTGTGTGTGTGTGTGTGTGTGTGTGTGTGTGTGTGTGTGTGTGTGTGTGTGTGTGTGTGTGTGTGTGTGTGTGTGTGTGTGTGTGTGTGTGTGTGTGTGTGTGTGTGTGTGTGTGTGTGTGTGTGTGTGTGTGTGTGTGTGTGTGTGTGTGTGTGTGTGTGTGTGTGTGTGTGTGTGTGTGTGTGTGTGTGTGTGTGTGTGTGTGTGTGTGTGTGTGTGTGTGTGTGTGTGTGTGTGTGTGTGTTTGTGTGTGTGTGTGTGTGTGTGTGTGTGTGTGTGTGTGTGTGTGTGTGTATGTGTGTGTGTGTGTGTGTGTGTGTGTGTGTGTGTGTGTGTGTGTGTGTGTGTGTGTATGTGTGTGTGTCTCACTGGTATGTGGTGTTATGCTCAAGGCCCTCAAAACGAAAACTGAAAGTATATTTATCTAGAGGTCCTCCTATCACAGGAGATATCCCACCAGTGATGGAGATATGGTATCCATTTAGAGGACGACCTGTGGACAGGAGTGAGTGGGAGGGTGTAAGGATGCGGGTGAGAGGAAGAGGTGAGGGGGGGGGGGGATGGGGAAGGAGATGTAAGTACAGCCCTTACCTCCATCTATCTGAGGCTCTGTCCAGGAGACAATGATGGTGAAAGGGTCAGGACTGTTACCAGTGAAGTCACCTGGCATACTGGGAGCTGTGTGGAATGGAACAGAGACACAGTGTAGCCCACCAAGTACAATCCTTCCCTACTAACTTACGGTCAATATTTGTGGCCTGTACCACTTGACCAGAGACTCCAGGTCCAGCACTATTAATAGCCACAACAGTAATGGTGTATACAGCTCCCATCTTCAGATCAGTCAATAAGAATGTAGTGGTGGTAGAGTTCAGAGTCTTATCTCCTGTGTCTCCATCAGTTGTGAAGGTTAGTTGATAGTTATCAACTGGAGCAGTGGTGTCCATGTTGAATGATGGCTCCTGTGGTGTGTGTGTAATGGAATCCAATCAACAGTTTATATTTTGCTGTTGTGAATGTGTGTAACGGGATGTACATGTACTTTTGAACTAATATCACGCTATACTTTACCTGCCATGACACTGAGATTTCTGTTGAACTGATGTTTATAGCAGAGAGATCCTCAACTGCTAGAAGACCTGTAGCAAGAGATTGGGGTGTGTGGTTCACCTATCATCAAGCAATAGATGCATTGTGGGCAAAGCACACATAGGTGTACTGCGTAAAAAGGATATTCGGTATTTGTCAACATGGAATTGTCCTCGAGAGAGGGAAGGGGGAGGGCTTATGACTTACGCAGGGAGTCTGTCATTCCCATGGTCTCGTCAGGCTGTCCCTCCAGACCCACTGCATTCCTGACAAACAGCCTCACAGTATAGTTGGTGAATGGTAGTAGCCCAGTAAGTGTGAAGGTAGTAGTGTCTTCATCTCCATTGAAAGTATCTGAGAAGGTGTTTCCTCTCCCAGTGGCCTGTACTCTAAATGAGGCAATATCACTAAATCCATTGAAGGTAGGGTTAGTCCATGAGATGGACAGAGTTGTGGTAGTCTGTCCTGTTACTTGAAGATTAGTGGGAGGACCAGGAGGTACTGGGGAGAGGGAGAGAGGAGAGAAATGACAGTTAACCTCTCCATGCAATGGATTCATGTTGCAAATAAACTGCATGTGCAATGCATATAAGTCAGATACCAAGTCCAAGGGATCCACGCAAATTCAAACACCCAAGGGCTCTCAGTAGTGACCCGAGGGCTCTCAGTAGTGACCCGAGGGCTCTCAGTAATGACCCGAGGGCTCTCAATAGTGACCCGAAGGCTCTCAGTAGTGACCCGAGGGCTCTCAGTAGTGACCCGAGGAGGGCTCTCAGTAGTGACCCGAGGGCTCTCAGTAATGACCCGAGGGCTCTCAGTAGTGACCCGAGGGCTCTCAATAATGCTCTCAGTAGTGACCCGAGGGCTCTCAGTAGTGACCTGAGGGCTCTCAGTAATGACCCGAGGGCTCTCAGTGGTGACCCGAGGGCTCTCAGTAGTGACCCGAGGGCTCTCAGTAGTGACCCGAGGGCTCTCAGTAGTGACCCGAGGGCTCTCAGTAGTGACCCGAGGGCTCTCAGTAATGCTCTCAGTAGTGACCCGAGGGCTCTCAGTAGTGACCCAAGGGCTCTCAGTAATGACCCGAGGGCTCTCAGTAGTGACCCGAGGGCTCTCAGTAGTGACCCGAGGGCTCTTAAATCCCATGGACTCAGTATCTAACAGCCTTGTTTTATCAGTATTTTGTAATCTTGTTTACATGTATGGATGAACATGTGTATGTTGATTTCATGTAGACTTGTAGGTCAATATTGAGCTCATGTTAGATTTGCAGGTTAATATTGAGGTCTCAGGTCAATACTGGCATAAGTTAGTATAAATTATATATGTTGAGATAGGTATCATAACTGACCAATCAGATTGCTTTATGAGAGGTGGAAATTCTCATACCACATATGATGTCTTTACAGCCTTATTTTTTGTTACAATTAACTTACGATGTCCAGTCATAGTGATGTATGAAAAAGATTGAGCTAAAGGACTTTATTTAATACCTTACTGTATACGAAGTATGTTCAGTTACCCTAGCAACAAAGCGTTTTGGAGTATGATTTTTTCACTAGTAGTAAGCACCATTGAAGAGTTGCTGAGTAACTCCCAATCAGCTTACACACAACACTTTTCTTAAGGGCATAGTACCCTGGCCATTGTACTATAGCTTGCTAGGGAAACATATACAGGTTTGATCATGGCTGGCACGATTTAGCTACTTATGCTTTGCACTTGTAGAGCATACCAGCTATGATCTCAGACCTATACACAGGAATCATATAGTGTGAAACCATCATATGCAAGTGATATATAGAGACAGGTAGACCTCTACCTCACAACATAGGGCTCACTTTTCACCCTCCAATTACTTACATTGAACTCTGACAGTTGTGTTGGCAGCATTAGACCCCACCTCATTACTGGCCTCACATTCATACAGTCCACCTCCATCCTCTGATATATCCATCCTGGTCAAGGAGGTGGAGGTAGTACTATTCTCTATTGAGATGAGTGGGTCAGAGGTGAGGAGTACACTGCCATTGTGTCTCCATGTGACTGTGTCTGGTGGGGGAATTCCCTCCAAGGAGCAGGCAATGTGGAGCTCACGGCCGAGGGGAACAAGGACTAAATCCTCACTGTCTGCAGTCACATCAGGAGCAACTGGAGGGAGAGTTGGATAGAGGGGGAGAGGGGGAAAGGGACTTAGGTGAGAGAGAACAATCACTCACTCTTTATTAAGATGTCACATTATGCAAACATTTATGCATGCATGCTCACATTGTACAATGACATTCACACTACTGTTCAAGGTTTCCTCCCCATCTGCAGATGTGGCTACACATGTGTATACTCCTGCTGCATCACGTTGGATGTCCTCTATCTCAAGGTCTCTGCTAATAGAGGCCACCCCTCCCTGAGGGTTGAGCCACTGTACACTGGGAAGTGGTCCTGAGTTAGATGCATCACAATCCAAGTCCAGATCACCTCCTTCATTGACAGTAGTCTCTCCAGTGATAATGGGAGGCCGGAAAACTGCAGAGGAACAAGTGCTAATATCAACACTGCTAAATCATGTCAAGTGTAGGACTTACTCACGAAGATAACCAGTGCCTGAGTAGCACCTGATGAACTGAAACATCGCAGGCTAGGGTTTTCATTAGGAGAAAACACATTCTCTGTGTGAAACAGTATCAGTACACCATCCACTGTCCTCCCCTTGGAGGAATCAATGTTAGCGCCATTTAGCTGGAACATAGCATCAGTATCTAGTTCTCCATTTATTATACACTCTACACACACTGTCCCAGGTGGTATTTCAATTGTACTAGCTCCCGTTGAAAGCGACACGTTAGCTGTACAGTCATCTGGTCCAAGGTCTTGGAATGGATCTAGAAAATACATCAGAGGACATGTTTATATTGGAAGCTTCAGCTCACAGAATTTGTATGTTAACCTACATCCACTGCAAAGAAAGCATGTGCTGCAGACACAGCATGGCAGTAGGTGCAGTATGCAGCAAGGCATTGAGGATGGCATGTAATATGAATATAGATTATGAATAACTCGTACTATTAGGATTGTCCAAGTCTAATATGAGCATACACACAGATGGTGTTAGCTATGAAGTGGTTTTGTGTAAAAGTATGTGAATGCCCAACAATCTCTATACACACACTATAAGGCAGGGTATTGTAGTGGTACTACCAGTCATTATGTGTACTGTCGTGTTCATACCAAATAGAGAAGGAGGAGAAGAGTGAACTCACCATACACTGTGATATACACTAATGGTCCACTAAACAGCTGAAAGTATGTGGAACCAGCTAAACAACGAATATAATTGAAGGTAGTATTGGTAGCCACAGATGCATCAAATGAGAGAGTACTTCTGTAGGTTCCTTCAATCACCTCCTCTGTTGGCCCCACAATCAAACCAAATCGTTCATTTAAAACGTTAAGCAATGTTACACCTATGAGCTGTAGATCATTCAGTTCCCATACCAACACTGGCTGCATAGCAACACACTCCAGAGTCACTGTGGAGCCCAAGGGAGCATGGGTTACATTGGGAGGATATACCAGGAATTCTGTCAGGAGAGAGAGCAGAGTATATAGTAGTCATTCTGCAAGGTATTAATGGGAGAGAACTTTAGTGGAGAGGAGCAACTGAGAGAAGGAAGGGAAGTGGCTACTTTGACACATTTCATACCTCCACTACCACCAGTTGAATATACCTTCTCCAACTGTCAGGCTATCCCATCCCTCCAAATGTATTAGTGTATCAGTGGAGTAGGAAGATAAAAATATTGGGAGGGCCTAACCCAACCAATTTGTCTATTGACCAGTAACTCCTACTGTCTACAGGATTGCATATGCTTGACTCTGATAAGTAGCTGGCTAATTATTGGGGGGCCGGGCCCTCCCCTCTAAAATATTGAGGGAGGCACTGGCCCCCCTGTTCCTACTCCTATGTGTATGTATAAACTGTGTAGCATCCAGACTTGATGTGTCATATCTATAACAATACACCCACACACAGACACACACTAACATTAGTTACCATACCCCATGGTCCCCATTCAATACCAGACCATACTGTGTGGTAGTGATAGTAGGTCGACTGTATACATAAAATTATCTTTTAGGCATTGAAAGGGTATTACATGTAAACTTGAAATTCTGTTCTCTCACATATATCTTTAGCAAGCTACATAGTGTATTATGTTATATACAACCAACAAACTATTGAAAGGGGATTATTATACAAGGTGACGAGAACTTTTTGGTCACATCCAGGTACTATATGGAGTTTAGCAACTTCTTGTTCGTCATACTCCATCTCCACTCCTCCCATCCACAGTGTCAGGGTTACATATGACATCACCAATTTCTGCTCCCTTCACACCTATGGCTGAGGAGAGATTTGTAAACTCTCCACCAGCTTTGACATCTCCCTCAGGTATCGGTTCCAGTGGCTTCTTTTCACAGTCAATCCCTGTCTCCATTTCACTCTCACTGACAGACCAGTTCAGGTGAGATTCCTTTGTCGTGGAGCTCAATGACTGTCCACTGTATTCTGTTGTATGACAATGTGTAAGGCAAAACAAAGTATAACATACACACAAGTTGTGGTTCTGGAACATGTACCATAGTGTATCACATTGCTAACCATCTTTTGGGTCAATAGGTTTCTTATGGAGAAGTGTCCTCATTGTAGCAGTTGAACTCTGATCACCGGAGAATGATGTAGACTGCACAAAAATGATCAAGATTGTTACAAATAGCATGCAATCTTGTATAATAAACACACTTGTCTATATAGATGCCCCCCCCCCCCCCCCAAACATGGATTATGGGGGGCCATTGCACCCTTTGCCCCCTCCCCCTGCTCTGCCACCCCTGAATCATACTATAAATATGAGCACATGTGCTCATATACATATCTGTAATCACAATCATACCAGATTAGAGGATTTGAGTGCCTGCTGCTTTAAGGAAGACAGCCTTGGAGAGACCTTACTCCACACCTGCGTAAGTATTTGTAGCAACCAGTGTGGCTAACATGTATGAAAGTGTGCTCACCTTGTCGTTGCGAACAACGTGGAAAAAGAATATGCCAGTACCCTAAGAGAGAAATTGTGATTACTATTCAAGTGGTTTACGGAATTCAACACTACTCTCAAGAACATTCAGCACCTAATGACCATGCAGTGAGGTAAGTGAATCATAGACTCTGTACAATGCACATATATTAATCATCATGGTTAGCAAATTGTCTCTCACCTGTGCTACTACATTGTTGGTGGTGTTGAGATCCAATGGTAGGAGTGGAACTAGTGCCTCCTCCCTGTCAGTGGCCATCACCAGCTGCTCTGAAATGGCTGTTGCAGCCTCTAGCAGCTTGGGAGTGACATCCACTATCTCAGCATCAGCATCAGGTAGAAGTGCACTGTATGTATGTGTGATATTTAATGTGTTTACTGCATGTTCTGTACTACCAGTGTGTGCATCAGTATACCTCCTGTGAAACACGAACTATTTCCAGTGATTGGCATGAGAGGACATCTGGGGCTCCCCATGTTCCATTCTCATAGCATATACGAGTAGCAGTCCCTGGATACATAAACAGGAATTCCCATGCAATTCTCTTCTATGTGTACAAGTAAATAAGGAAATTTGAAAGGAAATATAGGGATTGCATAAAAAGGAAAGGAGACAAGATTGGGACACAGACATGTTATGATATATCAACGTAACATTATGGGTACGTCGATATATCATAACATGTCTGTGTCCCAATCTTGTCTCCTTTCTTTTTTATGCAATCCCTATATTTCCTTTAAAAATTTTTTATTTACTTGTCTTCTGTCATTTTTTTTCTGGACCTAGGTACATACATTTCACAATTTTACACTTTATTTGGTTACAAACGTATTAGCTAATGCATTGTACATCAGTTAAACTGAATTAGCAGTATAGATAATAGCATGTGCATGAAGAGTTATAGGCTCTGTGTAACTGCCAGTATTATGTAACTGCCAGTACTTAGGTTTACCATCATACAAATATTTACATTTAGTGAAGCTTTTGTTAGTGAGATATGGTAACGCTTGCCTGAGGCTGTTTGTTGTTATATTACAAGACTTACATTGTTTACAGAGATCTTATCATAACGTTGGATCATTGGTGTATTACACTTTACCAGCACACCAATTTCCACATTTAGTGGAGCTTTTGTTAGTGAGATACAGTATTGCCTGCCTGAGGTTATCTGTTGTTATATTACAAGATTTACATTGTTTACATAGATCTTATCACAACATTGATCATTGGGGTATTAAGCTTTACCATCAAACCAATTTCCATATATACCACAGCTTTTGTTAGTGAGATACAGTAATGCTTGCCTGAGGCTATTTTGTACAAGATTTACATGGTTTATAGAGATTTTATCGCAATGTTGATCATTGGGGTACTACACCATCACACCAATTTCCACATTTAGTGGAGCTTTTGTTAGTAAGATACAGTAATGCATGCCTGAGGCTGTTTTGTACAAGATTTACATGGTTTACAGGGATTATATCACAATGTTGATCATTGGGGTATTAAACTTTGAAATTTCAGTTAGAACTTCTGCAATCTGGATCACTTCTTGGTTATCGTGCCCTGCTTCACAGCTTGAAGATAAAATACAAGATACGAATTCCACGGTAATCATATATGCCTTTATGCATTGTATTTTATCAAATAATGAAGTTGTGCAATTAATGTTGGCCACTCTTGATCCTGTTGGAATGAATTTAAGGTCAAGACGACGGCTTGTCAGAAGAAGATACGGATTAAGAGTGAGTTGATTATAACCTAGCAAATCTTTGAATCTTCTGTAGGGACCAAACCACTGCTGGCACATAGATGGCTTAGACAAAATTAAAACCTACAGATTTGCTATTCATGGCTGCATCGATGGGTATATTTATGCACATATGACCTGCATCTGCAGAAACACATCCTTAACTATATGTTGTGTTGCATAGATTTTCAAGGAAAGTACTTTGGTTAGAGGTGGCAGATACAAACAGTGATCCATCAGTTATTGCTGGATACTATCTTAATGCTGTCCAGAATTTCAGTAATGTTCTGCTCTGACTCCAGCCTTTTCTAAGGAGAAATGGTCATGACCAATTGGCAGGCATGGAAAGCCACTCTTAGACCACGTGGTACTGATTTATGGCCATTAGAGGGTTCTAAGCTGGCACAGCCAAACAGTCGAGTGATGGGTCTAGACATCTTCGAAAACACGTACGCGTGCATGTGCGATCAACTGCGCACGCGCACGACCCATGCGCCGCGCACAAGGCGCCAAGCCCTAGGCAGCGCAGGCACGTTGCTGCGTTACAATTATGTACACGTGTACGTAGCAGGCACGTCACGACGTTGAAATATCGCACACATGGGAGTGAAGAGTAGAATGGAAGTGAATAGTAGAACGGAAAAATAGAATGGAAATGTGCATTTTGAAGACTTTTGAAGACTACAATGGATGACCCTTCTGGGCTTCTGTACTGAATCCTGTAGCAGAACAGTTGTGGTGTTCTGGAGTAGCCAAAAACACCTTCCTCTGTCGATGGTACTTCCAGTTCGATCAGGAACAATTCATCATCTTCAACAACTTCATCTTTCTCTACTAATTTCGCATGTAATTTTATCTGCGCACATGTAATTCTACATACATACATACATACATACATACATACAATATAATATATATATATTCTTTCCCTTTCCACAATAGTCTTTATGTCTCGCCTGTAGCCGTGGAGGAAGAGGTGTGACACACACACACACACACACACACACACACACACACACACACACACACACACACACACACACACACACACACACACACACAGTAAGTTGGATTTTGAAGTGTAATATAGGGATTGCATAAAAGGGAACAGAAAAGGTTTGGACACAGACATGTGCCATGATACATGAACATACCATTGTTGGCACATCGATGCATAGATCACGTCTGTGCAGAACCCTTGGCGTCACCACATGGTAAATACTATTAATGTGCATGTACGCTTTCTGCAGGAAAATGGCCGACTGTATGAATGCCTTTCACCAACGGAATCTTTGTAGGACGAGTAAAGCAACGATATACTAGCATTCCGTGTGGTTGAACGACATTTGCTCGTTATTACTCACGTGCATTTCACATGACCACAAGCAGCAGGGCTCGTATTTGCAAGCGAGTATACAATGAAAAACCAGTAAAAAATTCCATTAAAAGTAGAAAAACAACTAGTGCAAGTATATATGCAGCAAGACAGGGGATGAGGACATGCAAAATAGTATAACATGCGAAACTCTCTTTTAATTCCAGATTACTTATTATTGTTGCATGCCTTCATCCTCTGTCTTGCTGCATATATGCTGCACTTGTCTTTCTACTTTTTGGCACTGCCATCCCTACATCCTTCAACATTTTAATGGAACTCTTGTAAAATGCACTTCAGTGGGTGTAAAACACATTCTATAATTCACCCTTTTTGTTATATTACCTGTGATTAAATAAGTAACTGTAGAATATGGATTTTCAGGAGCATTGAGACATGATATCAAAATTGCATTTCCCATTCTACTCAGTCTATGGTTTGAAAACATTTCAGTACTTGCACCATATCCAACAGTGGCTCTACCATTCCATTCCAAGTCACCACATTTATAGATAAACAGAGCAAATGAGTTACTTCCATCTGTTGCTAAAACTGCCTGGAAGGTATTAAACTGTAAAGAATATAGCAAAATTATAGTGTTAGTGTACCTCTTCAAATTTCTGGGGCTCTCAATCTCAAAGACAGGTATGTATATATCAGTAGTGTTCACCTGATAACTTGGACGACCAAATTGAGGCACTCTATTCCACTCCACTATCAGCATCCATTCAGCAGTAAAAATAAAATTCTCTTCACTAATAAATTGACTGATAATCTCAGTCTCTCTGCTTCCATTGGAATATACCTGGTAACGAATACTGCCTGTTCGCCTTATGTCAACATCTGACCAGAATGGAGCAACTAGATACTGGAATTCAATTGGGAAAAGCCCTGGGTTGAATCGAGTGAAGGAATTACCAAAAGATATAAGGCCATTTGTATTGATCTGACAAAATAGGAAAAAAAACATAGGTTGAATGAATCAGTTATATACATGGAGATATGTGTATAGCCAAAAAACTAGCAAAAGAAGGAAGAGAAACAAAAAAACCAGAAAAATTACCCAATGAACAAAACAACACGTACAACACATATTCACAGGAGAAGGATACTGGATGCCCATCGTTGATAGCTAACCAGGGCGGTAGTTTGGTGGCTATCCAACATGTACAAGTATAATTCAGTATTCACACGTAGATAGTATAATACACTTTAAGTAATTGTTACAGTGATCCACAGCCTGTCAGGTTTACAGAGCAAAATCAATGCAAAATAAATGCTAATTATACTTACATAAATAACAAGAAATCTCTGAGAAGCAAAAGGAAATCCTCCTGGTACAAATATCGGATTTGAAAAGCCGTCATCTATTCGTGGCAGTAGCATTGGTGAGGTAAATAGAAAATACTCCAAACTATTCTGAATTCCTGGAAGAATGAAATCATATAGTAAGTTGGATTTTGAAGTGTAATACAGAAAGGATTTGGACACAGACATGTGCCATGATACATCAAAATACCATTGTTGGCACATTGTTGATCACGTCTGTGCATAACCCTTGGTGTCACCACATGGTAAGTACGACTGTATGTATGGCTTTCAACGGAGGGAATGCTGGATCTCTGCAACAGAGCTGTTTTAGAGAAAACCCCACAAATATTTTGACCTCTGTTGCCCGCTGAGTACGTGACAGTATTTTCAAGACAGACAGATGCTCCAGAGTTGAGATGTGACTTAACGGACACAAACACACAGACCCAACTACCGTAACCCTCCTGCGCATGCGCGCTGAGGGTGCCTTACAATACCCTGGTTGTTCCATGAGTGTATGCTACCCTCATTTAGCTACATTGACAGTGTACATCTATCACTTACCTGATGCAGTCCCACTCTGATCAGTACCTGATCCTGATTCTGAGCCACTTTGATCAATGCCTGATCCTGATAGAGCTCCACTTTGATCAAAACCTAAAAGATGTAGGCATATAGATGTTGATTCCAAAATATTAGTTGGCACTGCCATCACTACAGTGATCACTAGTAGTACATTACACCTCTTGGCCAACAAACAACACAACTATATATGTTCCTTCTAGCTCAAAAGTCACTGAACAAAGTTCGAGAATAGAGTGTGTATAGTTTACCCCACTCTCTGTAACTATATCATTGTAAACATTTGAGGGGGAAGGAATGGGTTAAGAGTCCTGAAAATTTACATTTATTTTCCACTTTTTGACATCTGTTGCCCGCTGAGTACGTGAACAGTATTTTCAAGACAGACAGACGCTCCAGAGTTGAGATGTGACTTAACGTACACACACACACACACACACACACACACACACACACACACACACACAACTACCATAACCCTTCTGCGCATGCGTGCTGAGGGTGCCTTACAATACCCTGGTTGTTCCATGAGTGTATGCTACCCTCATTTAGGCTACATTGACAGTGTACATCTATCACTTACCTGATGCAGTCCCACTCTGATCAGTACCTGATCCTGATTCTGAGCTACTTTGATCAATGCCTGATCCTGATAGAGCTCCACTTTGATCAAAACCTAAAAGATGTAGGCATATAGATGTTGATTCCAAAATATTAGTTGGCACTGCCATCCCTACAGTGATCACTAGTAGTACATTACACCTCTTGGCCAACAAACAACACAACTATATATGTTCCTTCTAGCTCAAAAGTCACTGAACAAAGTTTGAGAATAGAGTGTGTATAGTTTACCCCACTCTCTGTAACTATATCATTGTAAACATTTGAGGGGGAAGGAATGGGTTAAGAGTCCTGAAAATTTACTTCCCATTTCCAAGGCAACATGCGAGGAACTGTTGTCCGATAAAGAGCAATAGTATCTAATGGCCTAATCACTACATTTGGTGATTCTGAAGAGAGACATGTTATCCATTACAGCTCCCAACACAGAGTCCCACTCTGGTCAGTACCTGATCCTGATGCAGAGCCACTTTGATCAATATCTGATTCTGAATCTGAGCCATTTAGATCAGAAAGCAAGAGAAGAGAGAGAGAGAGGGAATGCAGGAGGGTAATTGAAAACACAGTTAAGTAAGATGGTGGCTACACAGTAGAAGGGTTTTGTGTCCCTCATTTAGTAACATACCCAGGGATTGCACATTAAGTCAAAAAGAGACAATCACTTCCACCAGTGTTCAGCACTACATATCAGCGAGACTATCTATGTAGGATGGCGCTAACACCCTCATTAAGCCCAAATCTAACGCTTCAGAACTTTCGAATGCAGCAGCTATAACTTAAGCCCTTTTAGCGGTGTATTTTACCACTTTTGAGAGTCTTATCATATAACACTCATAGACCAGGTTATGCATCTAAAATGACATGTGAAATTGCTAAAACGGCCTAGCATAAAATTGGTACAAGTATTTACCTTGATTTTTGTACCAAAAGGCTTCTTATTCCCGTGCGCAATCCCTTTCACCAACGGAATCTTTGTAGGACGAGTAAAGCAATGATATACTAGCAGTTGTTAAAATAGCATTCCGTGTGGTTGAACGACATTTGCTCGTTATTACTCACGTGCATTTCACATGACCACGAGCAGCAGGGCTTGTATTTGCAAGCGAGTATACAATGAAAACCCAGTAAAAAATGTAGAAAAACAATTAGTGCAAGTATATATGCAGCAAGACAGGGGATGAGGACATGCAAAATAGTATAACATGCGAAACTCTCTTTTAATTCCAGATTACTTATTATTGTTGCATGCCCTCATCCTCTGTCTTGCTGCATATATGCTGCACTTGTTTTTCTACTTCTTGGTACTGCCATCCCTACATCCTTCAACATTCTCTTGTAAAATGCACTTCAGTGGGTGTAAAACACATTCTATAATTCACCCTTTTTGTTATATTACCTGTGATTAAATAAGTAACTGTAGAATATGGATTTTCAGGAGCATTGAGACATGATATCAAAATTGCATTTCCCATTCTACTCAGTCTATGGTTTGAAAACATTTCAGTACTTGCACCATATCCAACAGTGGCTCTACCATTCCAGTCTAAGTCACCACATTTATAGATAAACAGAGCAAATGAGTTACTTCCATCTGTTGCTAAAACTGCCTGGAAGGTATTAAACTGTAAAGAATATAGCAAAATTATAGTGTTAGTGTACCTCTTCAAATTTCTGGGGCTCTCAATCTCAAAGACAGGTATGTATATATCAGTAGTGTTCACCTGATAACTTGGACGACCAAATTGAGGCACTCTATTCCACTCCACTATCAGCATCCATTCAGCAGTAAAAATAAAATTCTCTTCACTAATAAATTGACTGACAATCTCAGTCTCTCTGTTTCCATTGGAATATACCTGGTAACGAATACTGCCTGTTCGCCTTATGTCAACATCTGACCAGAATGGAGCAACTAGATACTGGAATTCAATTGGGAAAAGCCCTGGGTTGAATTGAGTGAAGGAATTACCAAAAGATATAAGGCCATTTGTATTGATCTGACAAAATAGGAAAAAAAACATAGGTTGAATGAATCAGTTATATACATGGAAATATGTGTATAGCCAAAAAACTAGCTAAAAAGGAAGAGAAAAAAACAGAAAAATTACCCAATGAACAAAACAACACGTACAACACATATTCACAGGAGAAGGATACTGGATGCCCATCGTTGATAGCTAACTAGGGCGGTAGTTTGGTGGCTATCCAACATGTACAGGTATAATTCAGTATTCACACGTAGATAGTATAATACACTTTAAGTAATTGTTACATGTCTGAGTGATCCACAGCCTGTCAGGTTTACAGAGCAAAATCAATGCAAAATAAATGCTAATTATACTTACAAAAATAACAGGAAATCTCTGAGAAGCAAAAGGAAATCCTCCTGGTACAAATATCGGATTTGAAAAGCCGTCATCTATTCGTGGCAGTAGCATTGGTGAGGTAAATAGAAAATACTCCAAACTACTCTGAATTCCTGGAAAAATGAAATCATATAGTAAGTTGGATTTTGAAGTGTAATACAGAAAGGATTTGGACACAGACATGTGCCATGATACATCAAAATACCATTGTTGGCACATTGTTGATCACGTCTGTGCATAACCCTTGGTGTCACCACATGGTAAGTACGACTGTATGTATGGCTTTCAACGGAGGGAATGCTGGATCTCTGCAACAGAGCTGTTTTAGAGAAAACCCCACAAATATTTTGACCTCTGTTGCCCGCTGAGTACGTGACAGTATTTTCAAGACAGACAGATGCTCCAGAGTTGAGATGTGACTTAACGGACACACACACACACACACACACACAGACCCAACTACCGTAACCCTCCTGCGCATGCGCGCTGAGGGTGCCTTACAATACCCTGGTTGTTCCATGAGTGTATGCTACCCTCATTTAGCTACATTGACAGTGTACATCTATCACTTACCTGATGCAGTCCCACTCTGATCAGTACCTGATCCTAATTCTGAGCTACTTTGATCAATGCCTGATCCTGATAGAGCTCCACTTTGATCAAAACCTAAAAGATGTAGGCATATAGATGTTGATTCCAAAATATTAGTTGGCACTGACATCACTACAGTGATCACTAGTAGTACATTACACCTCTTGGTCAACAAACAACACAACTATATATGTTCCTTCTAGCTCAAAAGTCACTGAACAAAGTTTGAGAATAGAGTGTGTACAGTTTACCCCACTCTCTGTAACTATATCATTGTAAACATTTGAGGAGGAAGGAATGGGTTAAGAGTCCTGCAAATTTACATTTATTTTCCACTTTTTGACCTATGTTGCCCGCTGAGTACGTGACAGTATTTTCAAGACAGACAGACGCTCCAGAGTTGAGATGTGACTTAACGGACACACACACACAGACCCAACTACCGTAACCCTCCTGCGCATGCGTGACAAGGGTGCCTTACAATACCCTGGTTATTCCATGAGTGTATGCTACCTCATTTAGCTACATTGACAGTGTACATCTATCACTTACCTGATGCAGTCCCACTCTGATCAGTACCTGATCCTGATTCTGAGCTACTTTGATCAATGCCTGATCCTGATAGAGCTCCACTTTGATCAAAACCTAAAAGATGTAGGCATAAATATTAGTTGGCACTGACATCACTACAGTGATCACTAGTAATACATTACACCTCTTGGACAACAAACAACACAACTATATATGTTCCTTCCAGCTCAAAAGTCACTGAACAAAGTTTGAGAATAGAGTGTGTATAGTTTACCCCACTCTCTGTAACTATATCATTGTAAACATTTGAGGGGGAAGGAATGGGTTAAGAGTCCTGAAAATTTACTTCCCATTTCCAAGGCAACATGCGAGGAACTGTTGTCCGATAAAGAGCAATAGTATCTAATGGCCTAATCACTACATTTGGTGATTCTGAAGAGAGACATGTTATCCATTACAGCTCCCAACACAGAGTCCCACTCTGGTCAGTACCTGATCCTGATGCAGAGCCACTTTGATCAATATCTGATTCTGAATCTGAGCCATTTAGATCAGAAAGCAAGAGAAGAGAGAGAGAGAGGGAATGCAGGAGGGTAATTGAAAACACAGTTAAGTAAGATGGTGGCTACACAGTAGAAGGGTTTTGTGTCCCTCATTTAGTAACATACCCAGGGATTGCACATTAAGTCAAAAAGAGACAATCACTTCCACCAGTGTTCAGCACTACATATCAGCGAGACTATCTATGTAGGATGGCGCTAACACCCTCATTAAGCCCAAATCTAACGCTTCAGAACTTTCGAATGCAGCAGCTATAACTTAAGCCCTTTTAGCGGTGTATTTTACCACTTTTGAGAGTCTTATCATATAACACTCATAGACCAGGTTATGCATCTAAAATGACATGTGAAATTGCTAAAACGGCCTAGCATAAAATTGGTACAAGTATTTACCTTGATTTTTGTACCAAAAGGCTTCTTATTCCCGTGCGCAATCCCTTTCACCAACGGAATCTTTGTAGGACGAGTAAAGCAATGATATACTAGCATTCTGTGTGGTTGAATGACATTTGCTCGTTATTACTCACGTGCATTTCACATGACCACAAGCAGCAGGGCTCGTATTTGCAAGCGAGTATACAATGAAAAACCAGTAAAAAATTCCATTAAAAGTAGAAAAACAACTAGTGCAAGTATATATGCAGCAAGACAGGGGATGAGGACATGCAAAATAGTATAACATGTGAAACTCTCTTTTAATTCCAGATTACTTATTATTGTTGCATGCCTTCATCCTCTGTCTTGCTGCATATATGCTGCACTTGTCTTTCTACGTTTTGGCACTGCCATCCCTACATCCTTCAACATTTTAATGGAACTCTTGTAAAATGCACTTCAGTGGGTGTAAAACACATTCTATAATTCACCCTTTTTGTTATATTACCTGTGATTAAATAAGTAACTGTAGAATATGGATTTTCAGGAGCATTGAGACATGATATCAAAATTGCATTTCCCATTCTACTCAGTCTATGGTTTGAAAACATTTCAGTACTTGCACCATATCCAACAGTGGCTCTACCATTCCAGTCTAAGTCACCACATTTATAGATAAACAGAGCAAATGAGTTACTTCCATCTGTTGCTAAAACTGCCTGGAAGGTATTAGTCTGTAAAGAATATAGCAAAATTATAGTGTTAGTGTACCTCTTCAAATTTCTGGGGCTCTCATTCTCAAAGACAGGTATGTATATATCACAGGAGCGGATCTAGGGGAGGTTCGTTGGGTTCGAACGAACCCCCCTTTTAGCTGATTCATTCGATTTACTGGTTCCTTGTTACTCCTAGCAGTGTTTGACACTCAGCGCTTGCGTGCCAGTCCAGTTTGGCTACTTTATATTTTCCATGCAATCGTGATATTCAGCATTTTTCTATATGGGTGGAGCTAGCTAGCGCGGGGTCGCTCACACGTCCCGATCGCAAGAGATCGAGCTCGCGTAGAGGGCGGAGTTGACAGCTGTTCCTAGAAGCAGCTCCGCCCTCTAATTCTGCAGCTGTTTTACTGCAACATGTGTTCGAGGTTTGGGTAACCGTATTACTATATGATGAAGAGAACTAGAGCTAGTGACCAACGTTCCATAAATTGCTGGTTGAAGAAGACCAATAATTTAAATGGACGTACGCGGTTTGGGAGGAAGTGGGCATGGCCACCTAAAAATTTTCAAGAAACACCCCTCTCAGATTGCTGTATCCACCCCTGTATCAGTAGTGTTCACCTGATAACTTGGACGACCAAATTGAGGCACTCTATTCCACTCCACTATCAGCATCCATTCAGCAGTAAAAATAAAATTCTCTTCACTAATAAATTGACTGACAATCTCAGTCTCTCTGTTTCCATTGGAATATACCTGGTAACGAATACTGCCTCTTCGACTTATGTCAACATCTGACCAGAATGGAGCAACTAGATACCGGAATTCAATTGGGAAAAGCTCTGGGTTGAATCGAGTGAAGGAATTACCAAAAGATATAAGGCCATTTGTATTGATCTGACAAAATAGGAAAAAAAACATATGTTGAATGCATCAGTTATATACATGGAAATATGTGTATAGCCAAAAAACTAGCAAAAGAAGGAAGAGAAACAAAAAACCCAGAAAAATTACCCAATGAACGAAACAACACGTACAACACATATTCACAGGAGAAGGATACTGGATGCCCATCGTTGATAGCTAACTAGGGCGGTAGTTTGGTGGCTATCCAACATGTACAAGTATAATTCAGTATTCACATGTAGATAGTATAATACACTTTAATTAATTCTTACAGTGATCCACAGCCTGTCAGGTTTACAGAGCAAAATCAATGCAAAATAAATGCTAATTATACTTACAAAAATAACAGGAAATCTCTGAGAAGCAAAAGGAAATCCTCCTGGTACAAATATCGGATTTGAAAAGCCATCATCTATTCGTGGCAGTAGCATTGGTGAGGTAAATAGAAAATACTCCAAACTACTCTGAATTCCTGGAAGAATGAAATCAAAGATAGTATAGTAAGTTGGATTTTGAAGTGTAATACAGAAAAGATTTGCAGTGGCGTAGGAACCACGGGGGCTCCGGGGGCTGGCACTCCCCTTTATTTTCTTCTAGAGGGGTAGCGACCCTTTCATCTTCTGTTCGATTACATGCTTAGCTAGGTGTAAACACGAGACGCTGGGTCGGCCAGGAGCGTTTACATGGCAGGTATGTATTGGCGTACGTAAATTCTACATAATTATGTGCGCATAGTACGCGCACGTGTGCACATTCAAAATTCAGGTTGGCGTCCCCCTGTAGTAAATCATCTTCCTACGCCACTGATTTGGACACAGACATGTGCCATGATACATCAACATACCATTATTGGCACATTGATGCATAGATCATGTCTGTGCAGAACCCTTGGCGTCCACCACATGGTAAATACTAGTAATGCGCATGTGCACTTTCTGCAAGAAAATGGCCGACTGTATGTATGGCCTTTCAAAGGAGGGAATGCTGGATCTCTGCAACAGAGCTGTTTTAGAGAAAAACCCCACAAATATTTTGACCTCTGTTGCCCGCTGAGTACGTGACAGCATTTTCAAGACAGACAGACGCTCCAGAGTTGAGATGTGACGTAACGGACACACACACACACACACAGACCCAACTATCATAACCCTCCTGCGCATGCGTGCCGAGGGTGCCTTACAATACCCTGGTTGTTCCATGAGTGTATAACCCTCCTGCGCATGCGTGCCGAGGGTGCCTTACAATACCCTGGTTGTTCCATGAGTGTATGCTACCTCATTTAGCTACATTGACAGTGTACATCTATCACTTACCTGATGCAGTCCCACTCTGATCAGTACCTGATCCTGATTCTGAGCTACTTTGATCAATGCCTGATCCTGATAGAGCTCCACTTTGATCAAAACCTAAAAGATGTAGGCATATAGATGTTAAATATTAGTTGGCACTGCCATCCCTACAGTGATCACTAGTAGTACATTACACCTCTTGGCCAACAAACAACACAACTATATATGTTCCTTCCAGCTCAAAAGTCACTGAACAAAGTTCGAGAATAGAGTGTGTATAGTTTACCCCACTCTCTGTAACTATATCATTGAGGGGGAAGGAATGGGTTGAGAGTCCTGAAAATTTTATTTTCCACTTTTTTACCTCTCTAATTAATACTCCAAACTATTCTGAATTCCTGGAAGAACTAGAGTATTCGAAGAATACGTACCCCGCGGCGAGTTCGGTCGCTCAGAGAGGGATTCTTTCTGCACATCAAATCGTCATCAAAATATTGAAATCCGTCCTCTGCACACAGTATACGGCTTTAAAGAACATTGGAATAAGAGAAAAACGTATTTACTTCCCTTCCTGGGCGCCAGTTTCGTCCACATGGCTCTTTCTCGTGAGTGCTAGCCGTTCCAAAAATTAGCAAAGCCTGCCCCGCCTACCATAATTGCAAATTACGTGCAAATACGGATGGAATGCACAGATGGTCTTTAAAATTACGGAGAGCATGCATGGGGTAGCTCTTCCGCCTACCTTCAGTCAGTATAACGTGGTATATAGTTTATTTGTGCAGAAAGAATCCCTCTCTGAGTGACTGAACTCGCCGTGGGGTACATATTATTCGAATACTCTAGTTTCTCATTCCGTCATCACTGCTTTTTCCTGCATATACTGCATCTTGTTCCTGTACTTTTTGGAATTGTCATCCCTACATACTTTAACATTTTAATGAAGTGTTTTTACTCTTGTATAGTAAGCAACTGGTCGGCTAATATAGTGTAACTGACTACACTACATATACAGGTCAGCTACATAAGTGTAGTCAGTTGCATGTTAAGTGCACCTTCACCTACCTAGAACATGCAGGTAGAAGCTCCATTCAAAACACTACTTGCAACACAAAGTTATAGGGATTTAGATACTTCAAAGTGTTGCAAAAGTGATGGATTGAGCCATTGATATAGATAGTCACATATGGTCCTCTATACCTCATAACATAGGCTCACTTTGCTCCCTCAAATACTTACGCTGAACTCTGACAGTTGTGTTGGCAGCATTACACCCCACCTCATTACTGGCCTCACATTCATACAGTCCACCTCCATCCTCTGATATATCCATCCTGGTCAAGGAGGTGGAGGTAGTACTATTCTCTATTGAGATGACTGGGTCAGAGGTGAGGAGTACACTGCCATTGTGTCTCCATGTGACTGTGTCTGGTGGGGGAATTCCCTCCAAGGAGCAGGAGATCTGGAGCTCACTGCCGAGGGGAACAAGGACTAAATCCTCACTGTCTGCAGTCACATCAGGAGCAACTGGAGGGAGAGTGGGGGAGAGGGGGAAGCGGGCTTAAACAATCACTCATTATTTATGATCACACATATTTATGCATGCATGCTCACATTGTACAGTGACATTTGCAGTACTGTTCATTGTTTCCCCATCATAATATGTGGCTACACATGTGTATACTCCTGCTGCATCACGTTGGATGTCCTCTATCTCAAGGTTCCTGTCATTAGAGACTATCACTCCCTGAGGGTTGAGCCACTGTACACTGGGAAGTGGTGCTGAGTTAGATGAATCACAATCCAAGTCCAGATCACCTCCTTCATTGATAGTAGTCTCTCCAGTGATAATGGGAGGCCGGAAAACTGCAGGGGAACAAGTGCTAATATCAACACTGCTAAATCATGTCAAGTGTAGGACTTACTCATGAAGATTACCAGTGCCTGAGTAGAACCTGATGAACTGAAACATTGCAGGACAGGGATGAAATTAGGAGCAAACACATTCTCTGTTTCAAACAGTACCAGTACACCATCCACTGTCCTCCCCTTGGATGGATCAATGTTAGAGCCTTGTAGATGGAACTGAGCATCATCAACTACTTCTCCATTTATTATACACCATACACACACTGTCCCAGGTGGTATTTGGATTATTACAAGTCCCATTGAAAGTGGCACGTTAGCTGTACAGTCCTCTGGTCCAAGGTCCTGGGAGTGAACTAGAAAATACATCAGAGGACATGTTTGTATTCTGGGAGCTTCAGCTCAAAGAATTTGGAGGCCTATATCCACTGCAAAGAAAGCATGTGCAGCAGACACCAGAGATCAAGAAAACAAGGTGCAGTATGCAGCAAGGCATTGGTGATGGCATGTACTTGGGCGAGCGCAGCAAGCCCGTACTAGTGAACTCAATGGCAATTTGTTGGTATGTATGTATGTTTGTATGTTTGTATGTCATCAACCGACTGCAGTCAGTGCGCATGCGTCCCTGCGCAATGCGCAAACGTAGCCGGCCTTGCCTCTTCCGCTCATTGCGCTCGCCCACAAATGCCCTGCATTCTCCTAGTAAGGATGTTTTATGAGCATAAACACACAGATGGTGTTAGCTACATAAACACACGGATGGTGTAGTGGTTTTGTGTAAATGCCCTACAATCACTTTATAGCCAGTTGCTAGGTGGTTGCTATGTTTATAGTGGCACTATAAATCTGCCACAACACTACAAGGTGAGAAGAGTGACTATATCTAGTGTCAAGAGTGCCTTTATCAGGGTGATTATATCTGATTGGTAATTACCAATTGTTGAGCCACCTAGCAGCTGGCTATAAATCAATTATCACACCCCTAATCTGTATGTTGTGGTTTATAGGCCCTCTCCCCTCGGGCCTATAAACCAGCAACATACCTCTTAGGGGTGTAATAACTAATACATACACACACTATAAGGCACAGTATTTATACTACTATAGGATATATACTACCAGTCACTGTCATGTTCTTACAAAAATAGCCATTGACATAGACAGTCACATATAATGGCCCTCTACCTCATAACATAGGGCTCCTTATAATTACTTACATTGAACTCCAACAGTTGTGTTGGCAGCATTAGACCCCACCTCATTACTGGCCTCACATTCATACAGTCCACCTCCATCCTCTGATATATCCATCCTGGTCAAGGAGGTGGAGGTAGTACTATTCTCTATTGAGATGACTGGGTCAGAGGTGAGGAGTACACTGCCATTGTGTCTCCATGTGACTGTGTCTGGTGGGGGAATTCCCTCCAAGGAGCAGGAGATCTGGAGCTCACTGCCAAGGGGAACAAGGACTAAATCCTCACTGTCTACAGTCACATCAGGAGCAACTGGAGGGAGAGTATATAAGAGAGAGGGAGCGATGGATTTCATTACTATCACACCACACATATACTAGTACAAATGCACACATAAGTGAGTGCGTGCTCACATTGTACAATGACATTTGCAGTACTGTTCAAGGTTTCCTCCCCATCTGCAGATGTGGCTACACATGTGTATACTCCTGCTGCATCACGTTGGATGTCCTCTATCTCAAGGTCTCTGCTAATAGAGGCCACCCCTCCCTGAGGGTTGAGCCACTGTACACTGGGAAGTGGTCCTGAGTTAGATGCATCACAATCCAAGTCCAGATCACCTCCTTCATTGACAGTAGTCTCTCCAGTGATAATGGGAGGCCGGAAAACTGCAGAGGAACAAGTGCTAATATCAACACTGCTAAATCATGTCAAGTGTAGGACTTACTGACGAAGATAACCAGTGCCTGAGTAGAACTGAAACATCGCAGACCAGGGTTGACATTAGGAGTAAACACATCCTCTGTATCAAACAGTACCAGTACACCATCCACTGTCCTCCCCTTGGATGGATCAATGTTAGAGCCTTGTAGCTGGAACTGAGCATCATCAACTACTTCTCCATTTATTATACACTCTACACACACTGTCCCAGGTGGTATTTCAATTGTAGTAGCTCCCATTGAAAGTGACACGTTAGCTGTACAGTCCTCTGGTCCAAGGTCTTGGAATGGATCTAGAAAATACATCAGAAGACATGTTTATATTGGAAGCTTCAGCTCACAGATTTTGTATGTTAACCTACATCCACTGCAAAGAAAGCATGTGCTGCAGACACAGCATGGCAGTAGGTGCAGTATGCAGCAAGGCATTGAGGATGGCATGTAATATGGATATAGATTATGAGTAACTTGTACCATTAGGATTGTCAATGTGTTATATGAGCATATACAGACAGATGGTGTTAGCTATGAAGTGGTTTGTGTAAAAGTATGTGAATGCCCAACAATCACTATACACACACTATAAGGCACATACACTACAGGGTATTACTGTAGTGGCAGGGGTGCCGGAAGCCATAAAGTATTGGTCCCGTGAGTGCTAGGAGGTAATTATTTGGAGTATTCTGCGCATGCACGAGCTCACACGTGTTAGGTCTAAACCACAGAATGATATTCATAAACTAATGCCACGAGTGCACATGCACGTTGATTTCCGAGCGAATAATGTTATGAATATATAATGAGCAGCGTCAACATTGGTCCTGCAGTCGCGGGACCTGCGGCACCGGCTCCAGCGCCCCTGAGTGGTACTAGCAGTCATTATGTGTACTGCTGTGTTCATACCAAATAGAGAAGGAGGAGAAGAGTGAACTCACCATACACTGTGATATACACTAATGGTCCACTAAACAGCTGAAAGTAGGTGGAACCAGCTAAACAACGAATATAATTGAAGGTAGTATTGGTAGCCACAGATGCATCAAATGAGAGAGTACTTCTGTAGGTTCCTTCAATCACCTCCTCTGTTGGCCCCACAACCAAACCAAATCGTTCATTTAAAACGTTAAGCAATGTTACACCTATGAGCTGTAGATCATTCAGTTCCCATACCAACACTGGCTGCATAGCAACACACTCCAGAGTCACTGTGGAGCCCAAGGGAGCACGGGTTACATTGGGAGGATATACCAGGAATTCTGTCAGGAGAGAGAGAGCAGAGTATATAGTAGTCATTCTGCAAGGTGTTAATGGGAGAGAACTTAAGTGGAGAGGAGCAACTGAGAGAAGGAAGGGAAGTGGGTGCTTTGACACATTTCATACCTCCACTACCACCAGTTGAATATACCTTCTCCAACTGTCAGGCTATCCCATCCCTCCAAATGTATTAGTATTGATATGTATCAGTGGAGAGTAGGAAGATAAAAAATATTGGGAGGGCCCAACCCGACCAATTTGTCTATTGTCTATTGACCAGTAACTCCTACTGTCTACAGGATTGCATATGCTTGACTCTGATAAGTAGCTGGCTAATTATTGGGGGGAGCCAGGCCCTCCCTCCTAAAATATTGGGGTGGCACTGCCCCCCCTCGTCCCCCCTGCCCCCCCTGTTCCTACTCCTATGTGTATGCATTAACTGTGTTAGCATCCAGACTTGATGTGTCATAATTTACTTCATCACAAGATGCTCTACAATACCATAGATATTATACACAGGTCTGCATATTATTAGCCTACATGCCGGGCGTACGGGCGTGAGCAGGTACAGTGCGCACTGTTCAATAGTCTTGACCTTTTAGTTTGCCTTATAACTTCTTGCTGCCCAGTTGTGCTCTCTCTTCTGCTTGCGGGCGTCGCTCGCGAGTTGTTAGCCCTAGCCTTATAGCTAGCTGCAGCGTGCGCCTGCTCGCGGCGAGCCTAATAAATTATTCATACGGTCGAAAACGGGGGAGGCAATGCCTCCTCTGCCTCATGCTAGTTACGCCCCTGCCACACACAGACACACACTAACATTAGTTACCATACCCCCTATAGTGTCCATTCAATACCAGACCATACTGTGTGGTAGTGGTATATATCATAGTAGGGGAACTGTATTAAGTTAATTATCTTACCATTCGTATTCTGTGTCCCCTGCAATTCCCTGGTGACACTACCAGACTCAGGTACAGTGTCAGCAGTTTCAGCCAACCCTACAGCAAACAATAGAAGCTAAGCTTATTTATTGCAGAAATTAAACTCACTGACCTACTCTTACTCCACACAGTAGGACGACTAGGATCAATCTACAGAGCGACATACTTTTCGGGATCGGAGCCGCGGTCCTCGCACCATCTGCGCATGCGCATTTTACACTGAAGCTGGGGGGCAGGGAGGCAATTACCCCCCAATATTCCAGTAAGGGGGGCCTTGCCCCCTCCAATAAAATATATAGGACGACGTTACTGCTGCTGCATGAACTCGCGTTCTGCAGATGTACGTAGATACTATGAGGAGATTTATCGGAAAACGGAAACGCACTGGATGCGTTTTGAACGCGCTACTACTACGAATCTCGCCCCGCCCCCGCCCCCCCAACCGCCTCTGGAGGGCGGGGGGGGGGGAAGCAGAAGTGTTTGAAGGGAAATTTCACCCTACTGTAGTTATGATATCTCCTGCTCCCCCTCCTTCTCCTCCTCATCCTTCATTGAAAAGGTGTTACATGTACACTTGAATTTCTGTTCACAATTGTAGCTACCAATGAAAAGCAAGATGATTCCGAACCCTCTCACATACATCTTTAGCAGGCTACATAGCATCTTACATGTGTATTATGGTATATAAACATACTACATATACAACCAACAAACTATTGAAAGGGGTTTATTATACAAGGTGATGAAAACTTTTTGGTCATATCCAGGTACTATATGGAGTTTAGCAACTTCTTGTTCGTCATACTCCATCTCCACTCCTCCCATCCACAGTGTCAGGGTTACATATGACATCACCAGTTTCTGCTCCCTTCACACCTATGGCTGAGGAGAGATTTGTAGACTCTCCACCAGCTCTGACATCTCCCTCAGGTATCGGTTCCAGTGGCTTCTTTTCACAGTCAATCCCTGTCTCCATTTCACTCTCACTGACAGACCAGTTCAAGTGAGATTCCTTTGTCATGGAGCTCAATGACTGTCCACTGTATTCTGTTGTATGACAATGTGTATGGCAAAACAAAGTATAACATATACACAAGTTGTGCTTCTGGAACATGTACCATAGTGTATCACATTGCTAACCATCTTTTGGGTCAATAGGTTTCTTATGGAGAAGTGTCCTCATTGTACCAGTTGAACTCTGATCACCGGAGTATGATGTAGACTGCACAGAAATGATCAAAACTACTGTAGATTGTTACAAATAGCATGCAATCTTGTATATAAATATATACACACTTGTCTATATAGATGCCCCCCCCCCCCCCCCCCCCCAACATGGATTATGGGGGGCCATTGCACCCTTTGCCCCCTCCCCCTGCTCTGCCACCCCTGAATCATACTATAAATATGAGCACATGTGCTTGAGTACTCGTACACATATCTGCATACCAGATTAGAGGCTTTGAGTGCCAGCTGCTTTAGGGAAGATAGCCTTGGAGAGACCTTACTCCGCACCTGCATAAGTATTTGTAGCAACCAGTGTGGCTAACATGTATGAAAGTGTGCTCACCTTGTCGTTGCGAACAACGTGGAAAAAGAATATGCCAGTACCCTAAGAGAGAAATTGTGACTTGAATTGGTTGGAATTCAAAATTCATCCATGGCTACACTGTAAGCAGAGATTGCACTCCTACCAAAGCTTCAGCTTCCACACATGTCCATATCTATGTGGTCTACTGTATACAGGTAGGGTCAATTTGGAGTGGAAGCTGAACAACACGTAAATGTTTGTGTACAGGCTGACAGGCTGAGCATTGGATGCTTGGGAATGAAACATCCACTTTTGGGGGAAGCTGAAATATTTGGGGTGAAAGCAGAAGTGTTTGGGGAGAAGCTTCCCCCTGCCAACCCCAGTAAGTAGAACCCTAATATGTACATTACATGAGTTTGCCGGCATAGCGACAAATTTACATGGGAATTTTCATGGCAGCTCTGATGTGCTAGTGTGTGGGTTGTGACCTGTAGGGAGTTGAAGATTGTAAAGAGCCAAGCAAAGACTGTGGCATTTTTGTTGAGGGTGAGTAGACCAAACAGCCATGTTAATCCCAGCAGAGGCAGTAGGATCACAGTCGCACGTAGTATAGTTCTGTGAATTTGACACACATTACAACACACATGCATACATGTGTAGCTAGTGGGAGTGATCTTACATTGCTTGTTTGATGGATTTGTCTTTGTTTGTAGTTTTGACCTTCTGCTTTTTGCTGTGTCTTAATGCCACTAGTGCCAACATCAGAAACACTGAGTTGATCTGACAGGTTTTTTAGAATAGAATCATTGACAGGTAATGATGGATATATGCTTACAATAATAATGATTATCATTGGTGCTATAAAGGCATAGATGGTTCCTTTCTCAGTTGATAACCAACAGCTGAAGATAGAGAGAACACAGAGACCACATTATACCACCCAATGTCTCACAGAGAAACTCACAAAGAAAGCTCTCCATCCTCACCACGCACTCCATAGTAGTCAGAATGTGCTGCCAGTCCCACAGCAACAAAGAGCAAAGGAGTACCTGAATATCGCAGGAGAACAGAGTATATAAAACACTGCTAAGTTACCTGGACATGTCTGGAACAGTGAATGTATGCTATATGTAGTATGCTACATTCTGGTGTACAGACAACTCACAGTATCCCAGTAGCATGAAGAACCACCACTTATTAGAGAGTTTACTGAACACCACAATCAGCATGAGGTACAGCATGACTCCCTCACACATCATCCAGCAGAAGGCAGACAGGAACAGATACTGCAGAAGTGCTGCTACAAATGCACAACTACCCTGTGTATAATACATACAATGTTTTCACATTCATGTTGATCAAGGCAGGGTTATACTCAATTGATTACTTTGCTGCCGGTGCCCAGCTCTATTCCAAACATAAATACTACATATCCAAGTAGTAGAGATATGGCCAGATTGAGGTGGACAAAGTAGTGGACAGATGAAAACAGCTTCTTCCTACACAACACAAAACCACCAATCACTAAAAGATACGATGTCAATTTCTGTACTCTAACAATTGTATGAACTGAACATTTAATAATATGAGAACGCATAGGAAGTAAACAAAGCCTATCCTTCACAGTTAAGTCTCCTAAAACCTAGAACAGCTCCCAGCATTCCTATAATATCCAGACAGTAGCTGAGCTGACTCCACATTGTCCACAACACACAGCTACATGCAGCACTGAAAGAGGTGGACATTGCTCTCACCCCATGCCAAGATAGAAGACTACTGTGATGGAGAGGCATATGGTAGAGATGATGCAACCAATGTATGAGACAATCTGTAATGCCAGTTGTTCCCCCTCTGAAACACCCTACAATGGATGTAACCCAGGTGTCAATGTGATCATGGATAGGGAGGCACAAAATAACTGTACTTCTAAGCCTCCTGCCACATCAACCAGAACAGCAAAACTGGTGAGATGAGTTGAGTTACACAGCACAGCGGTGACATCGCCTCTTGTTATGTTACTGATGACCTGTATACGCTCTGAACTCCATCCACCACTGCCTACACTGTGTGTACAATGTAGTCTACATTGCATTATGTAATACACATGCTAATGCAACATACGGGTCAGAAAAGTTCCAAAAGACTCCAGCATAGTTAATAACCCATCAGTACTCTGTGATCACAGTACACAAGTTAGGTCCAGGTATCTGTATACCACATTTGATACTAACGTCTGTAAAGGAGAAGTTGAGGATGATGGGATTCTCCATGAAGACATTATCAGGGATGTCTGTCTGATAGAATCCTCTAAATTGAGATGAAATCACCAGCGAAGCTGACCTACTATTACTGAAGGTAAAATTTTGGCATTGTCATTCCAACATCATAAAATGTTATTGTTTACTTGAGGATTGATGTGTTGGTTGGTAGGAACTCCTCAATATTTCTGAAGATGATGTGAGCTACAGCAAGGTCTGTGTGGAATGAAGACAATGTACATGATACATACACACCAATAAATGCACATAGAATAACATGAACAACAATAACATAGGCAAGCATGAATTAAACATGTTCAATGTATAAGTCATAGTTGAAGATAAACCATCCATAATATACTCCACTGCCACCAGAGATTACTGATGAATATAAGATTGACTAACCTTCACTACTGATTGCAGCACTCAATGTGGTGATGGCCTCTACAGGGATGGTAATCGCATTGGACGTGTCTACCACACCCACACACCCACACCCACACCCACACACAGACACACGCACACACACACACACACACACACACACACACACACACACACACACACACACACACACACACACACACACACACACACACACACACACACACACACGCACACACACACACAAACACACGTGCACACGTGCACACACACACACACACACATACACACACACACACACACACACACACACACACACAGTGTCACAGCTACAATGTCTTTTCAGCAGTAATTACTGTGAGTGAGTGAAGTGAGCCTTTCCAGTCAATGTCTCATGTTATTGCATATTCATTGTACACACAAACAATTCTATATTTTTAGCGCATGTCATAATGTTCTACATTCTGATTGCTATAAAATATGTCTATTAGAATATCCCTCTCTGTCTGTGACGACTCTTATTAATCACTGGAAGTGTCTGTAGCCACACATCCCACTCCAGAACTGCACAGAGACAATGTGTATAAATGGAAATCACACAGATGCTTGTTGATATGCTTAATTAGAGAGGCTATAGCTTGAGTAGGTATCCAACAATTGAACTAAATTATTTATTTGTATTCAATAATTATGTACATGTATAATCATAATGATGAAGTAGAGTCACCTCTGTACTTCATGAAGAGGAACATTCTGTACCACTTCATATGACATGTCCTGACCAGTGTCTGGACTGCTGTCCCCTACCACATCACTTGGTGTCTCAGTTGTGCAACCTCCAGGTCTGTGTGGAGGTGACGTGGAAAAAAGATTTTAACAGTCACCTCATACCCTGTATCCCATACCCCATACCCCATACTCCATACCCCATACCTCTGTACTACATTATATGCTGGGTTGGAAATAGTGAGGACTTCCGTATTAGCTCCATATGCCACATTTGTACTGGTGTTGGGGCCACTGACCACTGTATCAATTGGTATGTCATAGATGACATCTCCAGGACTGTGATGTGTATAGAGATGAAGATAACTGTACTGGTCAGCAGACAGACAGACAGAGATAACTCACACAACTGCATTCAGTTCTGAATAGAAGTCACTGCCTATATGATACAAAAATATGACCTTTTTGCACATGCACACACACACACACACACACACACACACACACACACACACACACACACACACACACACACACACACACACACACACACACACACACACACACACACACACACACACACACACACACACACACACACACACACACACACACACACACACACACACACACACACACACACACACACACACACACACACACACACACACACACACACACACACACACACACACACACACACACACACACACACACACACACACACACACACACACACACACACCTTTCACATGTTTCAAGCGTCTCCAAACCACCACACCCACTACCACACCCACCACCACACACAGTAGTAGTAACACTCCACATATTGTACCTGCTATTACTGCTGCCCAACCAGTACCTACATTAATGAGAGTCAGTGTGGTGGGTCAACATGTCATGTGGTACTGTCTGAAGGTGGTCTAATAAACTGGAGGAGAGACTGAAAGACAGGCAAACTGAAACTTAGATGTGTACTTTGTAGTCACAGGAATATTTATTGCTAGTATTGCTTAAAACCTACAGCAAGTGATTCGCTCTACATGCAGTTCCTCTAAAGTTTTGGAGGTGAATAGTTCAGCCTGTTTCATGACAGTGATTGCTGATCAGTTCACTGCAGCTGGATGTAGGCTGTATTTATTAACTACATAGATAGGGTTCACTCAGGTTGTTTCTGCAATGCTCAGCATTCATAATATTAAGCCTATTCACACAAGGGCCAACATGGTAGGCACAAATAAAGCTGCCAGTCCATGATCTGTAGCTTATCTCATAATGTTCTACATTCCTCAATAGACTGTGGCAGGAGCTAACCTACTTAGTGCATGTGATATGTATGTACCATCTGATGGTGGGCCATCAATAGTGAGTGTGAAGGTAGCAGACACTCCATTAGCAGTACATATGTACACACCACTATCTCCCCCGTCTGCTGCCGCAATCTCCAAGACACCTGTGGAGAATGGAGGAAGGAGGGAAGAGGGGAAGGAGGTTGTATGAAAGAAGAGGTTCCACTAAGGTACTAACTTATAACTTTCACACACACACACACACACACACACACACACACACACACACACACACACACACACACACACACACACACACACACACACACACACACACACACACACACACACACACACACACACACACACACACACACACACACACACACACACACACACACACACACACACACACACACACACACACACACACACACACACACACACACACACACACACCATTGTTAATTTGTACTCCATCAGGTAGTGGGATGCCTCCCTCCCTACTCCACGTATAGGAAATGGTAATATTATCTTTTGACTCCTGAGTACAAGTGAGACGGACTGTAGTCCCTGACTCCACTGTCATATTCTGGAGTGGACCTTCTACCTTCACCTTACCTGGGAGAGGGAGGGAGAGAGGGAGGGAGGGAGGGAGGGAGGGAGGGAGGGGAGAGGGGGGAAGGAGGGAGGTACATACATATACATATGCAGTACGTTGTCATGTGTCCTCTCTCACTGACACAGAAGACACTCACCAAATGTACTGAACATGGCAGGAGTACTGAAATCAGATGGTCCATTAAAGTTCACAGACAATACTCTGACATCATAACTTGTCAAAGGCTCCAGATTTGACAGAGTTTGTGTTGTTACAGTTGCAGTAAGATTGAACATCATCACATTGTCATCTTCCCAATCTTCAACACGTCTCTTTACTTCAAGTCTGTACATAGTTGGAAAACCACCTAGTAGAGAGGGGGAGAGGGATGGGTAGAGGGAGGGGAAGGGAGAGAGGGAGAGAGAAGGTGAAGGGAAGGGGAGAGGGAGAGGTTTCACAAACAACAATTCCTGTGATATAATCCTCCACTATCTACACAAACAAGAGTAGACCACATCATTACCAGGGTTGGTCCATGAGACAGTGGCAGAGGTGTTAGTGATACCAGAGACAGTAGGTGTGGCTGGGACCTGTGGTGGTCCAACAGGAAGGGTAGTCACCTCCACCATGGCTGGAGCACTCTCACGCTCCCTGTCATCATCCATGTCATCAATGTTGAATGCTGTTATGGACAACCTGAGACACAACAGACACTTCATTACATTGGAACCTCTCTAGTCTGGGGCTTGGGAAATAGATGGAAGTGTCTTGATTTCAGGGACATCCAGGTCTCACACTCATTGAATCAATATTCTTTTGAATACACTTGTGTGTGTGTGTGTGTGTGTGTGTGTGTGTGTGTGTGTGTGTGTGTGTGTGTGTGTGTGTGTGTGTGTGTGTGTGTGTGTGTGTGTGTGTGTGTGTGTGTGTGTGTGTGTGTGTGTGTGTGTGTGTGTGTGTGTGTGTGTGTGTGTGTGTGTGTGTGTGTGTGTGTCTCACTGGTATGTGGTGTTCTGCTCAAGGCCCTCAAAAGGGAAACTGAAAGTAGCTTTATCAAGAGGTCCTCCCATCACAGGAGAAATCCCACCAGTGATGGAGATATGGTA